>JBBMKA010000001.1:9445868-9456840 GCA_037833695.1 Sechiopsis laciniata
AAATTGCATTACAACCAAGCCAACATGCTATTGACTTTTTTCAATAAAGTTAAAATTATTTTTAGAAATATATATTTTAATATTGATGTTAGCAAGAATTAAAAGATAAATTTAATGAGATTTAATATAGAATTTGAAAAATAAAAGAAAAAAAATACAAATTTAAAATGGGATTAAAGAGGGATTGAAGTGAGGTTAATAGTAATTGTTTACTACAAAAAACAAACGAGGGGTTATTTAGGAGTGGTATTAACCACTCATGTCCAAAGAACAAACACACCCTATAGGGTATACATTGTTCATAAACTAAGATTGTGTGTTGGCTGCCTAAGCCTGACCTGATTCAGATGGCTTGCTCAATTCCCTTAGTTGTTTTTCGGCATCCATGCGCTCGATGATTCGACGAGCCTCTTCTTCAGTTGCGGGAACAACGTTTCGAAGTCTGAATCCGTTTCTGTTTGCTTTTGCCTCTGGACTCACAGTAAAAGTGAAGTAGAATGTGTTCGAAATCTGCATTGGATTGGATTAAGTAGATCGCAACCAATTAGCAAGTTAACAAGTTTCTAGAGATTGCCTATGAGTAACATAACTAACATTAGAAGCTCATTTGATAAATTTATAGGTTTAAATCCCATTTTTAAACTTTCATACTTGTTCAAATTTTGTGCTGATATTTTCAAACAATCCAATATAGATTTTCACAGCACACTTTTTGTGGTTTGAGCTCTATGTTAACGTAAAATGCAATATACAAATACATGTTAAATGCAATATACAAATATAATGACAAGGACAAAAACAATTTTTGACATATGATGAGAGAATAAAACAAAACATTTCAAAGCAGTTCAAAGGATAAACGACATAACAATATAAATATAAATAGTTCAAAAAGACCAAATTGCATTTATACCATACATTTCTCATATAGTATTTTAGAACATGCAGGATAATTACCTCGCTTGACCTAATCTCTGGCCTAGTGACATGGGCAACGACTTCAACATTGATCAATGGCTTATCCGGATTTTCAACTTCTGTGTAAAGAACGCATGATGTGAAACGTAGAAAGTCACCGACGTCTACCTGCACGTTGAAACAACCAACATTTATTGTTAGTTGATATACTGAAATTTACCCCAACCCATCAACTTAAACTTTTGAGTTAATTGGTGGTTTAATATAATTCAACATGGTATTAGAGCAGGAAGTCCTGAGTTCGAACCTCTACCGAGTCATTTCATCCCCAATTAAAATTGAATTCCACTTGTAGGGCATTTCTTAAATATCAAAGCCCAAAAATGAGGGAGAGTGTTGGTTGATATAATTAAATTTACTCCAACCCATCAGCTTAAGCTTTTGGGGTTGATTGGTGGTTTAATATAATTCAATATTTATGCTGCTGAGATATTTGTTTCCTTTCTAGGCAAAGATAAGTAAAGATGGCTAACTTATACCAAGTAAACCTTTTATTCCTATGCATGAGTATAAAAAAACTCACAGGTTTTAAGAAATCAACATGATCAACTTCTAGAAAGTAAGGCTTCAATCCGGCAAATACATATGCAGTTGAGAAGGCCAATTCAAATGCTCGTTGCATCAGAAACCCTCCGAAAATCCGACCATGTATATTTCTCTGTTGCGGTTGACAAATCAAAGAGTTCTCAAGGCGAGTATCCCTGAGAAGAATGCTGTCCCTGTCTGCCAGGGCCGGCATGTCACAGAAGATTCTTCCCTCCGCTAGCAAAGCATCTAGTCTCTTTATATACCCATTTTCCAGTCCCCACATACCACCTCTATTCTTCCTTTTCCTTAAGTTACTTCTGGCATCTGCTCCCTCAAAAAGTAACTTTTCTTCCTCGGTTTCTGGCAAAAGCCTGTTAACCAAAGCAGATTTCCCAGTCTGAGAGTCGCGAGCCACAAATATGAAGTTTGCTGTCAGAGCTGAGTCTGAAGTGTTTGAGCAATCTGCAGAAGAACCAAAAAGGTAAGATTGATTATAAGAATACGTCATATAATACCAATTTACAGGTCGATAGGTGATTGGAGCCGGAAACCAAGCAAAAACGATGTCTAACAAAAAATCTATCTGGAACTCGAGTCATAAAAATAAAAATGTCCTTAATATTACTATTTAAGATTCAGCACAAAGCCACAAATTATATTTTGGAACAAAAGAACTATCATGGTGATAAAAGAATCTTCTCTTGGTTTTTTGGAGGAAGGTAAAGGGCCTCCAATTTGAAAGAGGATGGTGATCACTCTTATTCTTTGGGTTTGGTTTTACATTCAGGACTGTTTGAAAATGATAAACAGCGCCTGATAGAGGATAATGAGCCTAGAAACTGTGGTTGGCAGTCTACACATTTTCAGAAGGATCGAGTTGTTGAGGTGGGAATCTGGAGCTGAAGCAAAAGCTTGGAAACGAACCTAGCTCTCTCCCTGCGGAGAAACAAAGTTGAACAAGATAGGCTCCCTTCTTCAAACGGTGCCAGACTGTTTGGTGTTTTATAGCAACTTAGAGGGAATGGATAGCATATTTGCATAGTGCCAAAACAACAAAGAGAAAACAAGCCAAGAAGCACTCAGAAAGTAAGGCTAGACCAGGGAGCAGAGAGCTAAAAATTCTGTTACCTTTATTGCCTAGTGGATTAGCTATGAAACCTCAACAATTTGAGGAGAATCTCATAGAATATCAGGGGTTTAGAGCAAGTAAACAAAGAAGATTTCTCAAAGATAGTATCACTGGTGGGAAAAGTATGTTGTGCAAAGCTAGCCTTGTTTTACCTTCGTAAATGCTTAAGATGAAACTCAAATCTAATAATTAATACACCTTCAAAGATATCACAGCTCAGAAAGATAGAATATTAACCAGTAGATACACGCTTCCTAAAGTTTTATCTAGTTGGTCCGAGATAAGGGTAGAGTTGTATGGAGGAATGCCCCAATAACCCTTTTTGGGCTGGTTGAATTGAGAGGTTCAATAATTAATCAAGAGATTAATGAATGACAGAGAAGAAAGCTACATCATGTTAAATCGATGTACTGCAATGAGGATATCCCAATATCCTAAAGATTGTCTGCTTTTCCTTTGTTTCAGTGTTTATCATTCTCTCAACCCAAAGTTTACAGTAGATTTTTCTTAGAGAGATAAGGAAATCAAGGCAGATAAACCCCAATGAAGTAAGTGAAAATTTGAAGTTCATTTCTTAAAAAATGAAAAAAGGAAATCAGAGAGAGAAAATAGATTTTAGGACTATAATTTTTTTAACAGATAGAACAGTCATTGGTTAGGATATTTCATAAATCATACCTTCTGTGGATTGAATCGTGTCTAACTGGACCTCAATTGATGATCGCCCAACCCATATGACTGAGCCAACTATTTTCAAATCAGCATCAACACTAATCGGCTTCTTCAAAACAATCCTGTCGACAGAGGCAGTTACAAGTAAAAGTGGCCTTGTAGTGCTATCAACATCAGAGCAGTGCTGACAAAGACGAAACGAGGAATCATAATTCTTAAGAGGGAAGACAATTTCATAGATTCATAGTGCAGAAACCCTTTATTAAATACCAATTTCATTGAAAATTTCTTGTTTCCTATCCAAAAAAAAATCATTTCCTTGCTCACTCATACATATCAGTCAAAGCCGCTCAGAGCTTTTCACCTAACTTTGATTGGAAGCTCATATATATATATATATATATATATATACAAACACACACAAGTCAAACCACTAAGATGGAGAAAATGATGGGCATATATGATTAGCAGTAAAATATCTCCATTTTTTTTAATTCTAACCCATGACCACTTGGTCATAAATTATTATCCATCATGTTAGTTCAGCTATGCTTTTCTGGGCAAATATTTCTAATTTCTTAGTTCAGTGGTTAAAACTCACTGCATCTTTTAAAGAGTTGTGAATTCAAATTGTATTTAGAATATATCATAACAGATATGAAATGTCAGCTCCCTTTATTTTCTACAAAATGCGAAAAATCATAACGGATGAAATCTCTCCACAGAGTAAAAAACTTCAAGCCAAACGAAAATCAGCATGCATGATCTCCAGAAATGAAGATTACAAAAAGGGGGAAAACAACCTAATTAGGTTTAGAAGATTGCATTCAATAAGCCATCGAGTCCAAAGAACAACCATAAATCCATTATCAATTTCAGCATAAGAAGAAGAGAAAATCCATGGAAATGAAAAAGGGGGAAAAGCGAAGAAAGCGCCATACTCTAACGGAGATGGTACCGGCCAAGGCATCAAGATCTTCAAGCAGCTTTCCGATTCTGACCTCATTCCACGGATCGCGATACTGCTCCCTCAGAATGAAATCAGAAGAGAAATTATAGACAACAATAGTCCGACTCTGCGACGGCGTTTTGGTGAGCAGTTCACTCTGCGGCGGCGCATCTTTGGGAGGATCAAGCAACCTCTCGAAGATACTCTTCCTCGCCTCCCACAGAGCGGTGGTGACCGGCGAATGGTGCATTCCCGGCCAGAGACTGATCGGTTTCCGAGAGGAAGGGGATCCGCCGGAGCCATCGACGGCGCCGGAACTTGCCGGTAAAGTAATGGTGGAGAAGACGGAAATGGTCTTCGAAGGAGACGAATTGGAATTGGAATTGGAATTGGAATCCATGGACAAGGATCGTTGGAACTGGGAATTGATTTTGGGGTTTGGATTATAACTCCGAGATTTGAGGGGAAGAACAGAGTTCAAAGCTTGAAGGGTAAGTTGGACTTTGGTTCTAACCTTCTCCATTGGCCTATTTTTATTATTTTATAAACAAACTATATGTTTCTAACAATCACCACATTTATATGACCATTGTTAAAGTTCTTTGCATCTTTTTAACTTTCAAAAATGGGGAATGTGGGAAATGTGGTGGCTTTTACTTTGTTTAATGAATGCATATTTCTTACTATTTTATGGTATGGTTTTTGGTAAGTTTGTTTTATTTTAGTCATTTAGTTTTTGACAAATCCAACTTGAATGAGTCTTTGTTAAAATATTATCTGATAAGTGTATTTCGAGATTTATTCTATTTTAATTCATGTAGTTTTTTATTTTAATGTTAGTATTTTCGATAAAGCTTAAGACTAGTATGTGACAAATTTGAAATTAATTTTATTTAAAATAAATTAAATAGTATTAATAATTTTAGTTTAAGAAAGAATCTAATGTGAACTTATTGTTTAAAATTATAGCACGAAAGCTAATAGAAAATAATTATTAAAAAAAAATAACAAGATTTTAGGAATCACTTCTTATAAAATAAAATAACCATTATGGGGGCTTAATTGGTAAAATAGAGTCTTGAGATACTAAGGTGATGGTTTCAATTCATGGTGGTCACTTACCTAAAAATCAATTTTTTTTTATCAATTTCCTTGGCATCCAAATGTTGTAGGATCAGACAGTATGTCTCGTGACATTAGTCGAGATGCGCGAAAGTTAGCTCAGACAATCACAAATATCAAAAAATAAAATTTATCGAAAATGAAAATACAATGAACAAATGTGAAAGTAGATGTTTTAATGGGTACTTCATGTCAACTTGGTTGAGCTAGCAGGGTTTATTTTGGGAATCACTTGTAAGTTTTATGGTGAGCTTACAATTGTCACCCAAACTCACTTTAGAGGAGACAACTGTTTGGTCTCTCCTCAATTTATGCTAATGAGACTAAAGTGAAACCCACTTCATGGTTATGTTCAAACAAAAAATAACAAACTCATGGCAACGTTTAGGTAACGAAGGCCACGTAAATAAAGATTATAATTTTGCTTAAAGTATATAGTTTTACCGTTGGGAGGAAAATGAATTAACATTAAGTTAAATAATTAATCGCGTGACTCGTTCGATAAACAAATTTATACTTTGCTTATATATATAGTCAGTGTTTTGTTGACAATATATAGTTTAAATAATTGATTGAGCTGATTTCCAAAAAAAAAAAATTGATTGAATAAATGTTGTGATGTCCATTTCCAAAAAATAGTATTAAATTGTTGATTTTAAATTCATTTTTATATGATCAACT
The DNA here is from genome assembly GCA_037833695.1 of Sechiopsis laciniata. Taxonomy (NCBI): domain Eukaryota; kingdom Viridiplantae; phylum Streptophyta; class Magnoliopsida; order Cucurbitales; family Cucurbitaceae; genus Sechiopsis; species Sechiopsis laciniata. The sequence continues at coordinate 9,451,928 of JBBMKA010000001.1, forward strand.
ATTTAACTGCCTTAGTAATCTTGAAAATTTTTAGAAAATAAAAAGCGATGTTCAATTTATGTGACCATCTATTTAAGATATTTTATTAAATTATATAGATTAAATGGTAACTTAAAAAAAAAAAACTGGATTAAATTCTATAAATGTGTATTCAACCAGGCTGTAATAAATATATATTTCAATATGGCATAAATGATAGAAAAATTGAAAATTTTGAAATGATATACAATTAAGAAAATGAGAATTTTCCATCTACTTATTATTATTATTATTATTTTGAGATAAAAAAAATTTCCATCTACTTGTTAACTGAATTTTACATAACTTTCAGATGGATGATTTTGCCAACCGTCTGTTAAATTAATGAAGTTACATTTGGATTTTTCCAATAATTTTATTTTAGTTATAATTTATATTACTAGTTAAATTATAAATTTGATTTCTTTCATTCTTTGTTTTCAGTTTGGATTTGGTTTTCAAAATATATATATTTTTTTAATATACTTGGAATTCTATCTTGTAATCTCATAACTCTAAATTATATAAAATGTTAGATTTCTACTCTTGTTAGCTATTTGGTTTGACTTATATATGATAAAATATTAAAACAGTTCTTTTAGGTTTTTTAATGTGAAAATTTAAAATGTAGAACTACTTTATACAAAATAATAATAATAATAAATGAAATGAAATATATTATATTATTTTTACTCATAGGCCCCTTTATATTTTATTGTTTTCCCTTTGATAGTAAATCTAATGAAGTGATTGTTTTCAGATAATTATTATAGATATATTTTTTTTAATTCAACATAACAATCTACTTTTTGGTTATCAAATTATAAGTCATATCAATTCAACTCAATTATTATTGGCACAATTTTCAAAGGTTAAATGTCCATTTTGAAATGATAAGGAATTACAAAAAATTAACAAGGAACATAACTATAATCTACCACCTATGATGTGTGTAACATTATAATTTTTTTTTAAAAGGAAAGAAGTGTTATTTAAAGATTATATATATATATATATATATATATAAAAGTTAAATGTCGATTTTGAAATGATAAAGGATTACAAAAAATTAACATAAAGTTAAGGAACATAACTAAAATCTACCACCTATGATGTGTGTAACATTATAAAAAAAAATTTTAAAGGAAAGAAGTGTTATTTAAAAAATATATAAGCATTGTGCAACCAAGAATAAAGTTTTGAGTATTTTGTAGTATTAATACACTTATTAATGACTAACGACAGATGAAATTAATACAAACATTTTGACTCAAAAAATGCGATCATGTGATTCGAAAATTTAATTTTGATCCTCCAAATTTATTCGAAACAAATGGACCCTAAGTAATTGCAGTATAAACTAAATAATAGTTCAACGATATACTATTTATAAACTAAAAAGTCATGAATTCATTTTCTCAACTAAAAAAAATCTTCACGTTTATTTTCTATTTTTGCTGTTTTCTGTTAGGAAAATCAAAATCATGCTAAACAAGTTATGTGGAGAAAATATATTCTTTTTTTTTTTTTTTTTGAAAATCATGTTAAACAAGTTCGATGTAGAGAATATATTGTTCTAGTTTTACAAAGTTAAAAAAAAAAAATCTTCAACATAATGAACTTCCATTTCCATAGAGACCTGATCATTCATTCTTTAAACTTCATTACAAAAAATCTTAGACTAATAATCAATAATGCAAAAGTACGAAAGTTATTTCCAAAATATGTACAAGATCAGTATTGAGTGGTGAAACTTTATTCATATCATACCAGAAAAATGTTATAATTGTAAAGAAAATAGTTTTTTTTCAATCATAAAAAGCCAGTTCAACTAAAATTTACAAATTTAACCCATAAAACAGAAACATAACAAACCTCTCAAGCCTCAAGGATTACATGGCTTAAACAGCTATGAAAAACTCATTTGGCAGCCAAGTTTTATGCATCCTCTCCAAATATCTGTTTACAATGACATGTTCTGTGATGTAAAAGATTATAGAGAGATGACTATGTACACGTAAAAGCTTCGAATTAAATCGAGATCAATAACATAAGCTTCGCGAAATTCTTGTACTTATTTATGCACTATAATAATACTAGAACTAGTAAACAGTAAAGTACAACTTTTGGCTGCATCATCATCATCTCTCCCTAACTACAATACCTTTTGTATTGAGTTTCCTATACTCAACGAGCGACTATTAGTTCCTCGACGCCAATGTCGCAGTCGGAGTTTATAGGCATCATCATCTCATCTTCACTAGTGAAGTTATACCCTTCCCCAATGGCCCTAAGAAGTTGGTATACTTCGAACATGGTAGGTCTTTCCTTTGCAGTTGGCACAACGCAGCTCCTTGCAACTTTAAGAAACTGTAAAAGCTCACTGTTGACGTTCTTGCCAACCAAGGTAACATCGAGCACATCCTGCACTTTCGAGTTTTCGGACAATTGTGTAACCCATTCGACCAAATTCCCTTTGAAATCTTCAGGAGCTTTTGAGACATGTGTTGGTTTCTCCCCTGTCACCAGCTCGAGAAGAACAACTCCGAAACTGTAAACATCGCCTTTTGGAGTTGCAACCAAAGTTCGAGAATACTCAGGAGCCACATAGCCTATATCTCCAAACTCCCCATTCACAAAAGTACTTAAATGAGTATCAATTGGATTCATGAGCCTTGCAAGACCAAAATCAGATATTTTTGGTTCAAATGTTTCATCTAACAAGATACATTTCGAGCTTATGTTTCGGTGGATGATCCGCGGGTTGCAGTTGTGATGAAGCCAAGCTAATCCTTTTGCTGCCCTTATCCCAATTTTCAGTCTCACAGACCATTCCAATGGTTTTCGATCGCCGTCAGCGGGATGTAGCTGATCATGGAGAGTTCCATTGGGCATATCCTTATAGACTACAAGCCTCTCCTTTTTAGCCACACAGAAGCCTAAAATCGGAACCAAGTTTGCGTGTTTTACACTGCCTAAGATAGCCATCTCGGATAAGAACTCCTTCTCTGTGCGCTGAGATTCTTGCAACCTCTTAACCATCAATGAAGTTCCATCCTCGAAAACTGCTCTGTATATACATCCAGTTCTCCCTGACCCAATAATATGGTTTTTGCTGAAGTTGTTTGTAGCTTTCATGAGGTCGCTTAAACTCATCTTTGGTACCGATTGCTCAATAACAGAAATCTGCATAGATATAATTAAACCTTAGAGAAACATAACAAATATCGTAAAACGAAAAATATAGAAAATCAAACACAAGTCCAGGATTTCGACAAAGATTAACAGGTTACCTTGATTCCTTTTGTTCCTTTTATGTTTCTTGCCCACTTATTTCCTTCAGGGTCGTCATTCCCCTTCCTCTTCTTCATCGAGGCACTACAAAAATAGAAAAACATACCGATACCGACACCAACTGCAGCAACCGTAACCCCCCCAATAGCTGCTCCTGCAATGACTGCAGTACGAGGCTTATTCGAAGGCGACAGGCAAACATCCAAAGGGGCCCCACACAGTCCAGGATTATTGGCATACATATCAGCTCCAATTTTCAGTTTACTGAACTGAGGAACTGGTCCAGTCAAAAGATTACTCGCTACACTAAACTTTGTCAACCGATTGAGCAAGCCGATCCCCAAAGGAATTTGACCAGACAACTGGTTGTGATCCAGGTTGAGAACATTCAGATAACTACAATTAGCAAGGCTTTCGGGTATGGGACCAGTAAAATCATTTGAAGACAGATCCAGAGTAGTAGCAAACCCGATAATCGTCCCGATATCGGTAGGAATCCGCCCCGAAAACTGGTTGTTGGAAAGGTCCAAGCCAGTCAAGCTGGTGCAATTCTTAATCCCAGAAGGGAATTGACCCTTAAGCCCCAAATCAGACAGAGAAATACTTAAAACCCTATTCTCATCAGGATGCCAACACATAATCCCAGTAAATTTGCAGATAGCCCCCTCAGAACTGTTGCTAAAATCCCATGAAAACAAGTAATTACTAGGATCCTGAATTGAACCTTTTATGTTTTTTAAACAAAACAAATCAGTCTCAGTAGCAAAGGTGAAACCATTACTACTCAACAACAACAATACCACATATCCAGCAACCAGACAATCCACAACTCGATTACAAATCATAGCGTTCAATATCAGAACAATCAAAATTCCTTTCAACACTTTTCAATTCCAATTGCTTCAACAAACAGATATTTCCATTTCCAATTCAAAGCCAAACAAACAGAAAAATCAAACAAAAACCTACCAAAAAATCTCAAAATTCGATAGCGATTATAGAAAAACCTCACACTAGCTTGTAGAATCAACCAGAGATCGTGGAAAATTGGTGGAATCGAAGAAAACTTCAAAGGGGGTTGTTGAATTCAACGAGCAAACCTCGAAAAAAAGAGAGAAAACGAATCAGAAGCTCCAGCTTAGAAGATGGAGATTGAATTCCTTCAATGGCGGACTTGAGAGGCTTATACGAGAGAGAGAAAATTCAGTGTGAACAAGAGAAAGAATTGAAGAAAGTAGAAATTTCATGGAAAAAAAAAAACAAGAACTCGACTTTCCAATCGGTCAATTAATTGAAATTGAAAATTTTTAAGCAAAAGAAAAAAAATGAAAAAAGAGTGTGAATAATGTGATGGGACCCACGCGTTCATTTTCTTGACTTGACTTGGATGGCGACTTAAAGTCTCTTTTTTTTTTTTGCCTTTTTAAAATAATAATAATAAAATAAATTTGTATTTTTGTTGATTTGTTGATTTTTTTTTTCTTTTTTCCTTCCATTTGTTTGATCAAACTTAGTTGTGATTAATAATTTTAAAATTACAACTATCAACCGGTTATTTGATTACTGTTCTTTTACTATTTTTTGTTGTTAAGTTAGTTTGG
>JBBMKA010000001.1:9456940-9484370 GCA_037833695.1 Sechiopsis laciniata
TTTTACAAACAAGCACAATATTGAAGTACATTAGAGGAAAATTTTGCACAATTAATACAATTAATTGAACCTTATCATTGAGTATTAAGATGGGGTAGATGCCTCAGATATATAACTTGAAAATGGTGCACAACACAAATGATGGAGAATTGTTTATTTGAATTTTCGTAATTATAAGGAGAGCAATTCCTTTGCTTAAATAGGATTTTGTCAATGAGAATAAATATGGAAAATTGTAAATACAAGGAAAGGTAATAAACCAGAAACAATTGTGGCTTAAAATGGTATGTACACCAATAGCAAAAATCAATACATCTATTCTAAATCAACTACAAATCAATATAGTTGTAAGCAATAAACATTGAGCCATTGTATGAAGTGGATGATGTGGTGAGGCAAGCAGACATGTGGAAGAGGTCTTACGCAGGTGGCTATGTTAGTTTGTTATTGGTTTGTCATCATCTTCCTCAATAACCCCCCGCAAACGTGTGGGAGAAGCTTGAACACAAAGTTTGGATTTTAAATGACAGAAAACAGAAGTAGAAACTGCTTTTGTGAGGATATCAGCAATCTGATCTCGTGATGGCACATACCATATCTCAAACTCCTTTTTCATAAGCGTCTTTTGAATAAAATGTATATCAAGCTCAATATGTTTAGTTATAGTATGAAAAATCGGCTTAGAAGCAAGAGAGATGCTCACACTAAAAAATGGGAGTGCAAGAACATGAATCGAATCTCTGAAAGTAGAGAATTTAGACATGTAATTTTAGAGGAAGTATGGGCATGAGAGCGATATTTGGCTTCCGTGCTAGATCGAGCAATAACGGATTGTTTCTTGGAAGACCAGGACACTAACGGGGTACCCAAATATACACAATGACCACCTGCAGATTTTCTATTGTCTGGACAACATGCCCAATCAACAACAGAGTAAGTAGTGAGAGACAAATCAGGAGAGGGTGTGAGATGAAGACTCTGATTGCAATCCCATGTAAGTACCTTAAAACTCTCTTGATTGCTTGCCAATGGGTAGTGGTGGGAGCTTGCATAAATTGGCTCAATCGATTGACAATGAAAGAAATGTCAGGGCGGATATGGGTGAGATATTGTAATCCTCCAATAACACTTTGATAAAGTGTAGGATTTTCTAGCAAATGGCCATCGTGAGCTGATAAATGTCTACCATGGACAACTAGTGTTGATGTAGATTTGAGATTTTTAAAACCTAATCTTTGTAAAAGAGAGGAAATATATTTATGTTGTGTGAGATAAATCCCAGTGGAGTTTCGAAACACTTCAATGCCTAAAAAGAATTTAGATGTCCTAGATCTTGTAAGGCAAAAATGTTGTTTAACTTGTTGATGAAGTTCTGAATAAGTGTGGGATTATCACTTGTAACGATAATACCATCAACGTAAATAAGGACTAGAACCTTGGAATTGTCTTGGATATAATAAAAGAGAGAGGAGTCTGTCCGTGAGTTGGAGAATTTCCAAGAAAGTAAAGTGTTTCGAAGCTTGGTGAACTATTCTCTTGAAGCTTAACATAGACCATAAAGAGACTTCTTAAACTTGCATACATAATCAAGTCGAGTTGGGCCAGCAAAGCTAATTGGTTGATGCATATATACAACTTCACAAGGTAAAACTCCAATTTTCAATTATAAAAAAACAATCTAGACATGTGCATAATCCATAGGATCTTGCCTAGCAATAACATTGACAACCTTATTACAAGTTTTACCCCAATAACATTGACATTTTATTTTCCAAAAAAGGAACTAATTATTATTTCGTTTTTCTTTTCAAATTTTTTTTATGTATATTCAATTGTTATATATTTGAAACCAATCCATATTTCAATGGTTTTTTTTTTTTTTTTTAAGGTTTTTATATTATTTAAAAAAAAAAAAGATTTTTATATACATAATTTAAGGAATTTTTCATGTATATAAAAAAACTTTATTAATATCAACTTTTTAAAAAAAAATTATGCATAGCATAAAATTGGGTGAATATACTATAAATACGAAAGAGCTTATACACTCGATGACTTCGATAAGTATTTTTCAATTAATACATGTGTTCAATCAAGATACAATGAAGAGGCAATTTTAAAATAGGTAAAAAACGACCAAAATTCTTTTAAAGATGAAATATTTCTTTAAAATCCTGTTATAACTAAAATAGAACCAAAAATAAAAAAAGGACATTTATGGCAAATTCCAATAATTTAACCTAATAATATAATATTGATTTAAAAGAAAAAAAACTAATAATATAATATCAATAAAAGACATGCTTGAAAAGTACGGCTCAGTTCACCGTTCGAGCCAACCATCGCCACAAGCACGGCGGCGATGAAGACGCTCCGTCTACATTGTTACAGTCACTTCACCGCCACCGCCACCGCCGCCACACATCGTCACTTCGCCACCAAATACACAGCCAAAATCACTTCATCTTCTCCTACCGGTCGCTCCGTCTCCGTCGAGGTCACTTCGCCGGCGCCTCTTCCCCTCGACTACCGCGGCTACTCTCTTCCCCGCCGAGATCTCATCTGCAGAGCCACTCAAATACTCCTCGATCGCAAATCCCGTTCCTCTTCATCCACCATTGACGATCGCTTCTCCCATTTATCCTCCTATTTCCAATCGCTCTCCATTTCCCTAACTCCGGCCGAAGCCTCTGAAATTCTCAGATCCCTAAAACCCGATCTCGCCTTGCAATTCTTCAACCTAATCCCTTCCATCTACCCTAAGTTCCGCCACGATGTATTCACTTACAGCCGCATCCTTCTCATACTCTCGCAATCATCATCCCCGAATCGGTTCGAGCAAGTTCGAGAGATTCTGTCGCGGATGGATAGAGATCGAATAAGTGGTACTATTTCTACTGTTAATATCTTGATTGGAATTTTTGGTACCAAAGAGGATTTGGAATTTTGTTTAGGTTTGATTAAGAAATGGGACTTGAGGCTTAATGCTTACACTTATAGGTGTTTGCTTCAAGCTCATGTAAGGTCTCGTGATTCGGATAGGGCTTTCGATGTGTATGTCGAAATGCGGGGTCGAGGCTATAAACTTGATATCTTTGCTTACAATATGCTGTTGGATGCTCTGGCTAAAGATGAAAAGGTTTGATTGATGTTTGAATGTTGAAGCCATTTTTTAATGTTTGATTCTGTTTGAAATAGTTGTTTACTTGTTTCTGGTTGTGTTTTTAACAGCTTGATCGAGCTTACAAAGTTTTTAAGGATATGAAACTGAGGCATTGTAATCCAGACGAGTATACGTATACTATTATGATTAAAATGACTGGAAAAAGTGGTAGAGTTGAAGAATCTTTGTCGCTCTTTGAAGAAATGTTAACGAAAAGCTATACTCCGAATTTGTTTGCTTATAATACAATGATTGAGGCACTTTCGAAGAGTAGATTGGTTGACAAGGCAATTCTTCTCTTTTCTAATATGGTTAAGAACAATTGTAGGCCGAACGAGTTTACGTATAGTGTCATTTTGAATGTTCTGGTTGCAGAAGGACAGTTGGGTAGATTGGATGAAGTTTTGGGAGTGTCTAGTAAGTTTATGAACAAATCAATATATGCATATCTTGTTAGGACTCTAAGCAAACTTGGTCATGCGAGTGAAGCTCATCGTCTTTTTTGCAATATGTGGAGCTTTCATGATAGAGGGGATAGAGATGCATACATTTCCATGTTGGAGAGCTTATGTAGTGCAGGTAAAACTGTAGAAGCTATCGACCTGCTCGATAAGGTTCATGAGAAGGGAATTACTTCTGATACTATGATGTATAACTTGGTGTTATCTACTTTGGGGAAGCTAAAGCAAGTAACCCATCTTCATGATCTTTATGAAAAGATGAAACGAGAGGGGCCGTTGCCTGATGTATTCACGTATAATATTCTTATATCAAGCTTAGGACGTGTTGGTAAAGTCGAGGAGGCTGTGAAAGTTTTTGAAGAACTTGAGAATAGTAGTTGTGATCCAGATATTATATCCTACAATTCTTTGATCAATTGCCTTGGAAAAAATGGGGATGTTGATGAAGCTCACATGAGATTTCTCGAGATGCAAGAGAAGGGATTGAATCCTGATGTTATAACGTACAGCACGCTCATCGAATGTTTTGGGAAAACCGATAAGGTTGAGATGGCTTGCAATTTGTTCGATAAAATGATGTCGCAAGGATGCTCTCCGAATATTGTTACATACAACATTCTACTTGACTGTCTTGAAAGAGCTGGGAGAACTGCTGAAACAGTTGACCTGTATACAAAGCTTAAACAGCAGGGACTAACACCAGATTCGATTACATATGCTATACTTGACAGATTACAAAGTGGCTCTAATAGAAAATTTAGAGTCCGGAGGCAAAATCCAATTACTGGTTGGGTCGTTAGTCCTTTAAGGTAATATTGCAAAAAGTTTCGAAGGAAGAGAAACATGCATCTCTCTTATGTCTCTTTCTAACATGTCCTTACCAAGTAGTTGCGAGAGACGGCGTATTTGAAGTGTAACACAGTTTCAAAGGTCTAGAGATAGAAACCATTCCATTTTCTGATTCATGGGTAAAGATAAAAAGGCCTAAGTTTATGTCTTCAAAATATTTGTGGTGGTTTCTCCGGTGCCGGAAGTGATGGAAACGAAAATATCATCGATGTCGTTATACAGGCGAGCAGAATGCAAATGGACAGAAACCATATGAATCTCCTCCTGCTGCTGAACTCTGAATCCTAAGACTGGATCTTTGTTCAATAACATGGTTAGAAATCATATCTGATTACATTTTCCTAGGCTCGCAATCAGAAGGGATCCGTCTCCTCGAAACCCTCTGTTTTCTAGTGGAGGCCTCGCCAACTTCAAGTGAGTTCAAGTTTTTGAGTTCTTCACAGGGGAAGGCTTTAGAGTAAGCAACAAAATCACATTTTTGTCCTTAACATCTGTTTCATGGTAGTTTATTGTTCATTGTTTTATATCCATGAACATTACCGGTTGAAAAAAGAAAATTTCTTCTTTTTTCCTCTGTAGGCTTTTCGACGAAAGATTTATATTTTGTTTCTTCGTTCTATGTTGTTGTTATAGTCATCAATTTTGGATGCCATCGACAATGGCTACACTGAAGGATCCTCTTGCTCAACCAACTCATTACTACTGCTCACTCAACCTATGTTAGGAATTCTATCGATGATCTAACCCCTCCGATATGAATCGTGCCCTTTTCTAGTTGTTAGGACTCGGAGAATCGAATGCTCTGATACCAAATTGGTGTAAACTGAAAAGGAGAAGTTTCATAATTACTAGAATTATAGTTTCATTTGGGGTTCTTTTATCTCTGTTAGATCCTTCTTTTGCTGGCTTCTTTTCTGTTTTAGTGGGTGAAACCAGAAAAATGAGAATGATTACATCCAGAAAGTACGAGAGTTAGGGAGGGAATATAGGTAGAATAATTATTTATATTTGGAACGAAGAAAATGATTATGAGGAGAACAGAGAGTATGAGAAGAAAGAAAAATGATTATAGAGAGAATGATAAGAGGTTAAGAGAAGAATAAAATGTGTTAAAGTGAGCATAACTCTATCCGGATGCATTAAAAATGACGAGACATCATTTTTTTTAATAATCTCTCTCAAACACCCCTTAATATCTTATTTGAGTAGTTATTTATTTATTTTTATTTCATTTTGTTTCCTAAAAATTGCATTAATAATTCTATGATAATGCCTACTATTTCCCCCGTATCACAGGGTTAAAAACATTACCATTTTAATTTTATATCAATTTCGAATAAAGTTCTAATCTGAAATACCTTAATCTCACAAAAAAAAAAAAAAAAAATCCTAAATTTCCATTTCCATCAGTACTTGACAGATCTTAACAAATTTTAGTTATTGTTTTAGTGTCATTCAAAATGATTGGAGATATAAATCTCAATTTTTGTCCATTGAAATGTTATTATATTGTGTGAAAACTGACCTGAACAGTCAAGAATATCAAAAAAAAAAAAAAGTTACTATGTAGATAACGATTGGAGATTTACAACAACTACGCAATGAAAATTGTAAACTTTTGGTATTAACTAGTAATCTAAGGTTCAATTTCTATTTTGGTCGATGTATTTCAATTTTTGCTAATTTTGATCCCTGATTCCCTATACACTTCTCGAACTGGGTTTTGAGAATCCATATTCTTATCTTTTGTTTATTTATTTTTAACGTCTAGTTTTGTTCCTCTTGAATACTATACTTAAAAAAAACATATTTAATCTATTTTTTCAATCACAACTTTAACGTGACAGTATAACACTACACTCTAATAAATTTTAGGACAACTTATTAGTTTTGTATAAAAAGAGATTTTTCATTGTATATAAAATTAGTGTAATATTTTTCTTTGGAGACCCCTACATTCACTATTTAAAAGTAGGAAATTAACGAATATATTGGAAATTTTAAGTATCATAATATGATTAAAGTATAATTCGTCAATTTGTAGGGTTCTTTGTTTCTTTCATCTAATTTATCCTTAAAAAAGTATAGTTTGCCAAACAAGAACAATAACTTAACGACATTTTGATATATTAATAACTAAAAGATCGGTGGTTTGAATTTCTCAATTCCCTATTGTACTAAGAAAAAAGAAATAGTTTAAGTGAAATGTTTTAATGATAAAGAAGCTTGTAGTTTGAATATCTTAACATTTTTATATGAAGATTTTTTTTTATTACTTTTTTTTTTGCAGCAACATTTATATGATCTAATACTCAATAAATTATGAGTTTCCATTTACTACTCCCAATTGTTGACGTATTAAAAAAAATCATTTAATTTTAATTTTTTGAAAAATAGGGAATTTTTCATGTGTAATTGATAAATTGTGAGAATGGTTAAATTTTCTGATTTTTCATTAATTATCCATAAATATATGTAGAACATCAAATATCAAATTTTAAAAGATCTTTTAATAAATTCTAAATAATATATAATAAATATTTTATCAAATCATAGAGAATATATAATACTGTTCAAATGCTAAACCTAATATATCCTAATAATATTTATTCCTAACACGAACAAAAAAAAATTTTGATTTTTAATTTTTGAAAATTAAGTAGTTCAATAGTACTATTTTATTAATCTAAAAAAAGAAAAATACTACTTATTTTATTGTTTTCATACGACCTTTTCCATTTAATTTCAAAAACAAAACCACGTTTCGAAAAAGAATGTAGCGAAATGATGATAGTTTTGAAGTGCTCACATTTCATTCATTCTACATCACTGTCCGAGAAAAAAGGGCGGCAGTGTTCAAATTTGGGTGTGAAATCGATCGACGAGGAAAAATTGTCGAATCCAGCAGATGAGTGGGGCGAGGCTGTGCGGTTTGTTGGGCGAATTAGGGTACGAAAACGCGCAGGCATTGGATCCCGACAGTTTCGAATGGCCATTTCAATACGACGATGCTCGCTCAATTCTCGATTGGATCTGTTCCAGCCTTCGCCCCTCCAATGTTCTTTCTCCTTCCGAGCTTTCCCAGTAATTTCTTCTCCATTTTCCCTTTATCTCTTTGTGGTTTGGAAATTTAAGAGATTAATCAAATCTAGAAAGTAATTATAAATACCTTAGTACACATTTCTTATAATACTTATCTTAATGAATTTACTGTATTTTTTTTAGAAATCGGGAAATTGGAGCTTTGCTCAAGGTTTCCATTAGCGGGGTAACCACGCCCAAAGACCTATTTATAATACAGTATTAAAATGTGTCCCACTTTGATTGAATGCTTGAGTTTTGAAGGTGTGCTCATTTCAACGTCTTAAGTTTGGGACTCACTTATGACATTAATTTGTAACCCCCTTTTGGGTCTCCATTCCTTCCGTATCTCTTGGTGCCTGATCTAAGGACAGACGTGGTTACCTTGCTTATAGTGAAGCGAAGTTCTGATTTTTTTTTTTTTTTAAATTGTATTAAAACGTATTTAATGATTATGGATAATAAATACTTTAGAATTTGTCTAAGTTTGTAATTATTTGTGAGGAGAGCCTATACAGTACAATTTTCATGATTTTTTTGGTTGATCTGTGAATGTTTGTGTTGGGCTTGAATTTTGCTCATTGGTGAGTGTTATTTTGATGTGTGGTTATCCAGGTACGGGCAATTCCTGGATGAGGGAAAGCTTTTGGAGGTGAATTCTTTAGAATTTTCCAGTGTGGTTTTGTTTTGATAGAGTAATTGTGGGGTTTTAATTGTTGGGTATGTTGAACAGGGGGATGATTTGGATTCGGCTTATGATAGCATTTCGGCCTTTTCATCTAGACGAGACAACCAAGATGCTCTTTTTGGAGGTGAAGAAGGACTAAAGGAGATACGGTACCGTTTTGCATAATTTACACTCTTCATGTTGCTCCCATTGCCCTTTCATTCGAGATTTTACTATTTTTGTGCAGTTCAAGTTCATTGAAGTTTAATATTCAGACCGTGGGTAGTTCTTTAATTCATGTTTTTTGTATACTGGTTTGGTATTAGCTTCATTATAGTTCTAAGGAAGGCACAAGAGTTGGGGGGATTTTCTGTTTAACCTCTATGTTGTCCTCTTTCCATTTTTTTTTCGTTGTTGTTTGATAATTAATTGATTTATTAAGATGAAGAAGAGTTAAAATTTGGGATGATAGTTGGGTCTAGGATTTATCACTGGTGGTCAAGTTTAAGAGATTAAGGCTAAGAAGTGATATTTCGGACTCAAGAACAAATAGCTGGGATATTATTACAAGATGAAGTTTGTTGGAAGCAATGGAAAGTCAGTTTCTGGTGATCTTAGTTAGACTCGCTCAAAAGTCAGGTATGATAAGTTTAACAAGATTGTGAAAGATAGTGGTATTAAGTTGAAGGCCATCCCATCCCAGACATGAAAATCTTGTCATGGAACACACGAGAGCTCGGTGATTTTGACAAACGAGCATCAATCAAGAAGATGATCCAACATATCAGCCCTGATATTGTACTTATACAAGAATCCAAGATGCCCTCTCTTGACAAAGAAGGTCATTAAATCTCTCTACAGCTCAAGAAATATATGTGTTCTTGTGGGCTACTGCTTTTCTCTGTTAAATCTGCTATTGCTTTTCTGGGCTCAAATATTCCAATGGATAAAGATTTATATAAGGTTCTTTGGAATTCAAAATGTCCAAAGAAAATAAATGTGTTCTTGTGGATTCTTATGAATGGGAGGTTAAATACAGCTGAAGTTTTGCAAAGGAAGCTATCTAATTAATGTCTTCAACCTTCAATATGTCACTTATGTTTCTTAGCTCCTGAAGATGGATATCACATTCTATTCTCATGTACTCAGTCAAATGTTGGATAGGCTACTTGCTACTCTCAGCTTGTCTTGGGTTTTTTTCTAATGGCATAAGGCAGGATGTTCTTAAACTGCTCACTGGTCCTATGCTTAGAAAGAAGGCCCATTTTTTATGGACTAATGCATTTAAATGTCTCTTGTATGAGCTGTGGTGGAAAAGGAACCAGCGTATTTTCCAAGATGAGCAACTACCTTGGCTTTCCCGAATTGAATTGGTTCGAATGCATGTTTCTACATGGGCATCTTCATCTTCAAAGGCTTTTGCTGGCCACTCCATCCAAGACATTTATACCCATTGGGCTGATTTCTTTTAGTTCTCCTTTATTTTTTCCTATTCCCGTTGTACTGCACTTCTTTTGTTTTCGTTGTTTTTAGTTTTTATTTCTGCTTCATTTTGTTTCCTTTGTTCTCTTGTTCATTTTATCAATGAATATATTTGTCTCTTGTTTAAAAAAAAGTCAAATATTATTGATCAGGAAATAATAACTGAGTTTGGTTGGTCCCCAAGTGGTGGGACAGTGGTTGAAGATTTGGAATTTGAAGGTATGCTCCTCTCAAGGTTCTAGGTTCGAGACTCACTTGTGACATCACTCCTTCGATGTCTCCCGGTGCCTGGCCTAAGGACGGGCGTGGTTACCCTTGTTTCAAAAAAAAAAAGTGAGTTTGGTTGTTTGGAGTTGGATGGAATGTAATAGCTTTATTACCGTAGTTTCATTGATGATAATTGTGTTTTGAACAAAGATTTTTGTTCCACATGTTGGGACGGATTTTGCTCAAAGTAACATACTAACATCAGCAAGAATTGAAAGTAAAAACATGGGGAAAAAAAGCTAAGCTGTCCATCTGGGGTGGTTAGCCCGTTAGTGTCCATGTTGTGTCATTTTGAAAGCCAGATTGTGGACTCACTTACTCTTTTCTTGCGCATTCAGCAGAATGATTTGGACTGCTGCATTGCATATGTGAGGAAAATATTAGGCAGATTTTTTTTTTTCAAAGGAAGAGTTCAAAAATTGTGGACAAATGCAGCAAAATCAGCATTGTGGAGTATTTAGTGAAAAGAAATAATAAGCTATATGAAGGTATGAGGAGTTTGGAGGAACTTTTAGAAGTTTAAAAAATAAATGGTTCAATATGGGTCTTGTCAGATAGAGATTTTCATGGCTATCCCTTTACTAAAATTTTGTCCAGGTGGGGAAGTTTTTTTAAAGTTTTTTTTTTTTTAAACCAGAAAATCAGAGCTTCGCTCCACTATACCTGGAGTAACCATGCCCATCCCTAGGCCAGGCACCGGGAGACATCGAAGGAATGGAGACTCGGAAGGTGTCTACACATTAATGTCACAAGTGAGTTTCAAACTTGGGACCTTGAGGGGAGCACACCTTCAAAACCTAAGCCTTCGATCATTGCTTGGGGACCTGAAAGTATTAAATAGGGCTAAATTGGGACTATGTGATTGTTTTTTTGGAGATTGCAGTTTCAGTGTTTTGTTTAGGATGGTTGTGTGACTTGTATCAAGGGAGAAATGTACCTTTTGTTGTAACTTTGGGGTCTTCTTTTGGAACTTTATGTAACTTCTCACTTTATCGACAACAATTTTGTTTCCTCAAAAAATAAAAAAAATCATGCGGTGTTGTCTCTCATGATCATGTTAGTTCTTGTAAAGTCCATATTGTGCACATTATTTAATATTGGCTCTCATGTATGACTTTATTGCTAACTCTTATGTATTTTACACTCTTGTTTCCAACATTGGTAGTGAAGCAACTCTCGCATATAAATCTGAAGCATCAGACTTACAAAGACAACTTAGACATCTCCAGTCACAATATGATATGCTCACCAGCCAAGCTTCAAATTTGACCCAAGGGAGACGGGCACGAGTTGCTGCAACTTCTAGCGTCAATGGACAATTAACAAGTATAGATGACAGCATCTCCGCAAGGAATTTAGAGGTAAATAGACATTAGGATAAACATTTTTTTTATAACTAAAAATTTGAGCTTCACCCCACTACATACTTGGGGCTCTCGCGCCCGTCCTAAGGCCTGGACCTGGAATACAACAAGAGATTTTACAATTAAGTTCACTTGTGAATTTTGAACCTGGGACCTCCAAGGGAGCATACATTGGAGAGCCTAAGCCTCTACTAAAAAAACCTTCCCTTGGGGACACATTAGGATAAACATTTTATTAAGGATTTTTGAGGCATTTTTGAAAATGGGCTTTTCTATCGGGTTTTATAAGTATCTAGGTTGTAGAAGAGAACTAGAAACAATTGGGGCTAGAAATAACCATATTGCTTCTTGTTTGCTTGCTTATGGGGTTCTCTTTATTTTAAGTTTATTTTTTTTAAACAAACGATAACCTTTTTGGTTGATTTCTTACAAAAGGATCGATGTGGTTGAGGTGCAATGAGCATTTTATTTATTTATTTTTCTTTTTTATTTGACGAAAAACTTATAGAAGAACTTCATTAATGGACACAAGAGGACAACCTCAGGGAGGGGTAGAGGGAACCCCTAAAAACTAACACAAAGTCTAACTTTAAATGGCTTTTTCAATTTGAAATAATCATGGAAAGACTATAGTTACAAAATAAATCTTTGTGATTTGCACTCCACCAAGAAACTAATTTCTGTATACTATACACAAAAGAATCTTCTGTGCACAGCGGTTATCAATAGCAAGCACTTTTAGTAAAGTAGTTTCCATAAACATTGTAACATGCCACATTTGTATCTTAGATTGTGACATTCATCTATTCTTTTAGCGAGAGATATTAATTCCTTTTTTTTAAAGGATAGGTTGTTATAATTGTAAACATCCCCTCGAGAAAGTATTTGATGAATTATTTCGCTCAAACATCTTGAAATGATTTTGTCCTTTTTTTGTATTGTATTCTAGATGAATGCAGTTCTTGGAAGGATTGCGTCCACAGCCCAAGAGTTGGCTCATTATCACTCAGGCGATGGTACTATTTAAGTTGTTCTGTACCACCTTTATGATGAGTTTTTATTCTACTACTTTAAAGTAACTTGGTCAGTTATTTTAAATTAATTTGAAGCTTGTATTTTGATTCTTCTAATTTTTCTATATTAAATGTCATGTCTCATGTGTGTCATTAGAAAGATACCTTAACATTTGCGAGTCCCCTCCTTTTATAATCTCGCCGGTATCTTCAGAAAATGTATAACTGATGTTAAAAATGTTCGGCACTAATTCCTTGGTTTTGTTTTCCTCAAATCTTTTGGAA
Organism: Sechiopsis laciniata; assembly: GCA_037833695.1. Taxonomy (NCBI): domain Eukaryota; kingdom Viridiplantae; phylum Streptophyta; class Magnoliopsida; order Cucurbitales; family Cucurbitaceae; genus Sechiopsis; species Sechiopsis laciniata. The sequence continues at coordinate 9,469,573 of JBBMKA010000001.1, forward strand.
TAGATTGCCGTCCTGTTTTAGTTTGGAGTTAATTTTTCTCCAATATTTAAGGTTTTATCGTTTAGATGTTGGTGGTCATTGGTTGAAGGAAGAAGCTAAGATGGGGGGATCAATGCTATTTTGGAAATTTTAGTCTTTGGAGAGAGAGATAAGTTTTAAAGGACAGGAGGGGGGTTCTTAGAAGTTATAGGATATGATGTCTTCTAGAGCTTCTCTTGGAGTTCTTTGTCTAATTGCTGTTATTATTATTCTTTTCTGGTTAATTAGATATGTCATGTGTAGTATTGTTGCAGAAGAGGTAAGCTTAATTGTATTATTTCATATGACTTGTAAGTGTATCCAATCCCTGTAGAATCACCACTAAGCTTGAGCATTATGTCCATTTGATTCTTTTCTTTTTTTTTAAAAAATTATGTCCATTTGATTCCTGCTTGTGTAAGTTATGAATATGATTGGTTGTGCAGAGGATGGCATCTATTTGGCTTACTCTGACTTCCATCCATACTTGGTTGGGGATTCATCCTGCACAAAGGAGCTAAATCAGTGGTTTTCTAAACAACTAGACACGGTATGTGTAATTGATTTTTAAATCTTTTGACTTTTAAATTGTGTAATGGAATCTTTTGGCCATCAAGTTATCACTTATGACATAATCAGATCGGATGATACTTTTTTTTTTCAAGGAAATAGAACTTTCATTGAGCAAAAACAAAGTACAGATAAGGAAAGGGAGATAAGATTTCCCCAAGCCCAAGCCAAGGAATGAAAGAAGAGCTTTTTATTTTGATTGGAGTATTAGACAATTAGTTAACAATGTTTAAAAGGTTTTTGAGGGTAATGCCTTGAGGCCGAACCAAGGCTCAATTTTTTTAGGATAGAATCTTCTGCTTTCTTTGAACATGATAGGCATATGCCTTCATGAGCACACAGAAGCTTGAAGCCTTCACGTTCCTAGAAATAACTAGGATATTATCGCTATCTGTTCTTTTAAAATATAACATTCACTTATATATTTAATGCTAATATGCCATGTCAATGTCATGTGGTAATTCTATGCTGCTACTTCTACCATGTGGTAATTATATTTATATATATATAAATATAAACCAAGTTTCATCGAGAAATATGAAAGAATACAAAGGACAAAATTATCCCTTTAAAAGAAACCAAACAACTAGCTAGACAAAAAGGGCTCTAATTCAAGATGATAAGAGTTAGCCAAATCCTTGGACACTGATGCCCAAATAGAAGCATTAAACTTAGCAAGACACCAAACCTCTTCTCATTATTTCTAAGAATTCTATTATTCTATTAATTTTTTTTTTCTTTTTTGTCCTTTAATGCTATCATCTTTTTTTTTTCTTTGTGAAAATGATTTAATTTGATTAATATGGTGAAATTAAAAATTAATGTGCTCGACATTTTATTTTTGTCATTCATTAATGGCTAGGGGCCTTATCGACTAGTTGCTGAGGAGGGCAAGTCTAAATGTTCATGGGTGAGTCTTGATGACATGTCAAATATCTTAGTAAGAGGTATCTTTCTTCTGAAATTTATGTTACCTCTAGTTGTATCAGCCTTTCTATAGTTTCAGTAGGTATAAATTTGTTGAAGATCGTCATCTACTATTTTCACTTTTTCTCTTCATGAGGTGTCCCTCCATGCAGTTTTCGTCTTAAGGCATTTTTGTCCTCTTTGTTTTACAATTTTTCTAATCAAAGTCGGTACCTGCAATTGCTTGTTTTAAAAATTTATACATGCCATGCGAACAAGAAACTTCTCATTGAATTAATAAAAATGAAATAGTGTTCAAGCCATACAGTTCCAAAAAGGAGTGAGAAGGATAAAAGCAAAACAGAAATACAACTAAGATAAGCAGAAAGCTAAAGGAAAAAAAAAACTCAACAAAAAATTTCAATGAAAAGAACAAAGTTTGGAGACGAAGGATGAACCGAAGATTAAGGCAACCAACTAAAACTTAAAGCTCGATGACTACTAAAAGTGTCAAAATTCAAAATTTTGGGATGACTCATGGATTGAAAAATACTTTCTATCACTAAAACTCTCTCAATTATGGGGAGGAGGGAAGGTTTTCTCCTTTGGCATAGCGGGTTCTCTTCATCTCCTCTAACATGACCAATCTTCTCTTTCCAGCACTGGTGTAGCATCCACCTTCTTTACCTATTGGCCAATCTCCCTCCTATGACGCACCTCGAACGTGCGTTTTCCTTCAGCGCCGTTGTGTCTCACCTACGACATCTTTCTTCTTCGAAGGAATCAAGTCACCGTTGAGTTTTCTTCTTTGCTTGCATGTGTTTCTTCACTGACTCTTCCTTCCCCACCAGAGCTCAATGACTGTTGCTCCCTTCCCCGAGTCCTAGCGCTGCTCTTCTCTCTTCTTCATCCCATTACACCGTCACTATCGACACCCACCTTACTATTTCTATCACCATCTCTGATCACTGGTGGCATTGACTCGACTTGTTTACGTTGAGCATGAGAGTGTGGGTTTTCTCCAACCACGAAAGCGTGAGACTCAACAACGGGGCTCAACACGAGACACCAAGTGGGTTTTACCTTCCTCAAGCCAACAACTAGTGGGAAAAACACACGAATCTTCCATCTTCATCGGTATAATCAGCGACTTGGTCACCATAGTCACATTTCGTTTGGAGGGAAATTTCTATAAGAATAATCTTGTGTCATTCTTCTTTCTTCATCGGCGACATCGTGCAAGCCTCAGTCGACATTTACCTTCATGTTTCATTATAGCGTTTGAGATCTCTCTCTCTATATTTGGTATTTAAGGTTCATATTTATCGTATTATTCCTTTGTTTTTCTTTGCCCTATGTATTTGGCCCTTGTTTTCAACATCTTCCCAGATCTCTCCCCTCCCTCTATCTTCATTTCGATAGGTCATTATAACACTTCACTCATCAATATTCATATTTTTGTTTCCTACAAAGAAAAAAAAAGCCGATCAGCTCCTTCAAACCAAGAAGCTAAGACTAGCAAGCAAAACCCAGAAGAACAAACCCCCTGGTTAATCAAAACCAATCCACTAGAACCCATAAGACCATAACCAACATCATGGATTCTTTCTATGATGTTGACCCAGTGTTTTAAAAAGCGCAAGGCGCACTAAGGCACAATGGCCCTCTGGAGCCTGAGGCGCAAGACGCACCAAAAGGCGAGAGTTTTTTTATTTAAGTCGCACTATATAAAAAAGTACAAAAAACTTATATATGTGTGTATATACACAATAAAAACACTTTTCATGGACATAAATGAAGTTTTACCAAGAATAATATATAAAACATACATAATATTCAACTATCAATATTCACGTGCTTCGAATGACCTAGTACGGGGATCTAAACACAAAAAACATAAAGTAAATTAAAAAATCCCACGAGGTGCATGCCTTTTGGCGCCCAGGGCTTCATGTAAGGCACCATAAGGCGCGTGCCTTATTACACGCGCCTCGCCTGGGACAAGCGTGATGCTAGAGGTGGGACTTGAGCCCAAACGCGCCTTTTAAAACATTGTGTTGTCTTGCTGGAATTAATTTTTGTAACCCTCATGGTTTTTGTATAGTATTCTTGTACTTCTCACTGTTCTTTAATGAGAAGTAGTTTCTTACCCAAAAAGAAAAAAACTCATGTTGGTGAACTTCATTGACATTTTGTTGGTTGATATAACATAATTCAACATGGCATCAGAGCAGGAGGTTCTGTGTTTAAGTCTCTTGTCAAGTCGTTTCCTCCCCAATTAAAATTGAATTCTGCTCGTAGGGCATTTCTAAAATTTCTAAGCCCACAAGTGAATGAGAGTGTTTGTTGATATAATTAAATTTACTCCAATCCATGAGCTTAATCTTTTGGGTTGATGGGTGATTTAATTTAATTCAACAAATTCTTGTACCATCCCTTGCATCCCCTTTCTCATTTCATATTGATATATCATATCACTCGTACATCAGGTTTCTGTACTGTGAGATTTTATAAATTTAAACCAATTAATTAAATTTGTGGTTTTTCTAATATTTTGGGAAATCGGGAAAACTCATCTTTTGTATGGAGGGAAAGGTGAGCGAATTGAGTCCTTTCACTTGCTATGTACTTGCGATTGATTTCATTGATATCTGGATTTCTCGTTTTTTTTTCATGCAGATTTGGAGACATCCCATCATCAACGTGTATCTGAATTGCAAAGGCTACGCTCCATGTATTTATTTCGTGAATTACTAGATTACTTGAATTGATTCTTTATTCCTAAGTGATTACTTAAGGGTTGATAAGTTACTGGTTCATTAGTCCTCGCGAATGTAGAGAAATTTTAAGTATAATCCAAAAGATATATACATGGTCCACTTGAAATCGTACATGTTTTAACATAATTGAAATATTTTATTCTTTTAAGGATTGTCCAACAGTTTTATATGAGATTGTTGAAAAGTTACTTACTGCTACTTTTATTATTTACTCCTAACCTCATCCTCTTCGGAAATGCCTAAACATGTTTATTTACTGTTGGCCCAGTTTCCGCTTTTAATATTTCAATATTTGTTATAATAAATGGGATTCTAAGAAATGCATCATGATTGAGGGGCTTTACGTTCAGTGGCGGATCTATTAAGAAACTAGGGGGCTAGGGGGCCCATGGGCCATGGCCCCCCAAAATTTTGAAAATGATGCATTTTACCTATACAAATGAGCCTATATTATATTTAGATATATATATTTTTGTCATATATGCCCCCTATTTTTTATTTATTTATTTATTTTTAATATTCCTTTATAAACAAAGTCTTCATTATTGTAGATCTTGCAAAAAATTTGGCCTCCCAATGTTAGATCCGCCCATGTTTACGTTGTTTCTGCTTGATAGGGACATTTAATACTCATTTAGTTCTAATTAGAGGTTCATGTGGTTTCTCTTTAGTTCTTTGTATCAAAGTTTTTTACCTTTGATTGATTTATGCTCTCTTAATGATGACCTTGGACTCGTGTTTTTCTTTTTAGTTTTGGGACAAGTGAAAGACAATGGGTAGAAGCGCAAGTTGAAAACGCTAAGCAGCAATCTATTCTAATGGTTCTCAAGTCGCAAGTTACATCTGATGAAGCCCATATTCATCTTGATTTTCATTCTCTCAGGTATAGTTGCAAAGACATTCTAATTCTGATTTAAGATCTTTTTGGCTTGTTTCTAACTATTTAAGGCCACAAGTGAATAGATTCTTAAAAAAAAGAAACAAGAAAAAAAACGACCACAAGTGGATAGAAGGAAAACATAAAAGAAAAGCCAACATACTTCAACGAAGCAAGTTTGTTAAATAATATCATTACTTGGAAAGGGAAAGTTGAAGTTTCATCAAATAAATTTCTTTGGCTCGGTGGTTTTCAGAAATTAAAGCCTAGAGCTTGTGGTTGTACTTCTGAAAAATTGTTCTTAACAAATAGCTATTTTATTTTATTTTTTTGTATAAACACTCTTCAGAAGATTGTTATATTATAAATAATTTTTATCATATGCCAATTTGCTAGTTTTTTTGGCTCGTGCTATACATCTTATTTTCATTAATATAAATAAATATATATGTATATTATACTATTGTTGAATCATGTTAAATTATCAATCAACTCAAAAACTTAGCTCATAGATTAAGGTAAATCACCTGTCTGAGATTAATCAAAACGCGAAACACCCCCAAATATTGTGGGATCAAGCGGTATGAGAATAGTTGAGGTGCATGTAAGCTGGCTCAGATACTCATGGATAAAAAATTAAAAAAAAAAAAACTTGCCAACAACAGTATATCTCAGCTGACATCAAGAATGAACTTGTGACCGAGAGGTCATTGGTTTGCTCAAATCAGAACTAAACTAGTAGATTCTCTTTCACTTATCGGCTGGCCGGCTTTCATTGTTGCAATCTTCGCATTTCCTGCTGAGATCCTAAGTCTCCAAGTGGGCCCCTTGGCCACCCGCGACCTTGGCTTTTTAGAGAATCCCGCTCCTGTGTCGTGGGACTTGTAGCTCGGCAGTCCACCGGGTGGGTTTGTTTATACTTCCAGTTTCAAGTGTCTTCTTGGATAGTTATAGCGGCCCATAGGCGCAAGATGTACCTTGTGTGTGTGTTTGTGGGGTGGGTGTAACTAAAAAAAACATTCAATTTTCATAGAACTCTCCATACGAGAAGGATCATGACGTTCTTAATATAGTCGTCTTTTCCATTAACATGGTGACATCGGAGGAATCTAAATTGTTAAGACGTAAGAAATAATAACTTTGAGAATGTGTGCTTATATATATATATATATTTTTTTTTTCTTTTTTTGGTAAGAATTAGATGTTTTATTGATGATAACTGGAAGCCGTTTTTGTAGGCTGCCTCTTTTTTTGGGCTCTTTTTTGTATGCCTTATGTTCTTTCATTATTTTTTTTTTCCAAAATGAAAGCTTGGTTGTTTAGAAAAAAAAGATGTTTTTATTGATGATATGAAATATGCAAAAAGGGGAAAAAGGCCTTTTAGTTTGTCATGAGGTCGCTTGAGAAATAACCGGCCTTCCAGTTTGATATGAGTTTGCTTGAGAAACTTCAATGATTGTGAATGGCTGAAATTTTAGAATGAGGATCAACGGTCTATTTTTCAAATTTAATGCTTTATTGCTATGTAAGTTTATTTTTTAAGACTAATCAGAGAATTGGTAAGCTGTTTGGGTTGAATTTATATTTTTAGCTTTGTGGTAAAAAAATGTAAAATATTTAGATTTTTGTATTACTTTGGCCTTCTACAATTCTAAGTGGTCAAACTTTTTTATAAGCTCATTTTTTTCTCTATATGAGGATGCATCATCCATTTTTCTATTATAATCCCTTTGCTTTAATTAATTTTAACTTCCATAAAAGAAAGTAGAAGATAAAGAGCAATGTCTTGAACATATGACATACATTTGAAATTTGAAGATTGAAAGTTAGATACATTTATTGGATTAGCTTCTTGGTCTTTATTTTCACAGGAGAAAGCATTCTGAACTGGCAGGGGAACTTTCAAATCTCTATGATAAAGAGGAGAAATTGTTATCTGAGGTTTGTACTTGAATTGAGCCTCAAGTTTTATTTGCTGCCGCTTCTGTCCTCCTATGACTGTTTTCTCATGTGATTTAAGTTGCAATTTATATCATATTTGAGCTTTAGTCTCTTTTCATTATATCAATGAAAAGTTTGTCTTTTGTTAATAAAAATTGCAATTTAGATCATATCCTCCATTCTTGTTGTTGTATGTTTTGCTTTTAGATGGTTTATCTTTTTTTTATTGATGATTGTGTTTGGGTATCTAGGGTCTACCTTATGAAGCTTTACTTTCAATGAGCTCAGTTTGGGATTGAATTTAAATTCATTTGAAATGATAATGTCCGAGACTATTTTAGTTAAACCATGACTCTTTTTCTTTTACTCTAAAAAAAATACTCTTTTTCTTTCATTACTAGAGCATATCATTGATTAGTTCTTATGTAAGCAATGCACTATCATTATTTGCCAATAAACTCCCATACAACTCTTCTTAATTTTCTGTTAGGACTCTACCAAACTGAGTCTCTCACCCCTTGGATTGATTGTAGGTAGCCGACAATATTTCATCAAGACAGATTGTAACTTATAACATCAACTTCTTCCTTCATTGATTCATAATCACAGATTTACAAAACTATGAACGAATGTTACAGATAACAGAGTTCAAAAGAAGGTTAACTAAGATAGGCTAACTGGCGATTCGAGCTGGATCTCTCCTGGGGTAGCAATCTTTGCTATCAGCTCCACTTCAGACCAAAAACATCCAACAAAAGTCCCCTTCTACCACACAAGAGAAAATATATATATAGGGATCAGACCTACTCGACTTTACAAAAATACCCTTTCCCTCGTCTTTCTTCTTCTTAATTGGGATATTTTAATGTGGTTCTTGTAGGGTTCTCAGTCCTCACATTTTCTTCCTTGATGCCTGAACTACAACTCAACTTCTAGAGTATATCTTGGAGATTCCTTTGTGTTCATATTTATTAGAAATTAGAATTGATGAGCAATTGAGATTTGTGATATATTCAATTGTTCCCAGTCTCATATTTTTCTTCTTGAATTTAATCAGTGAATGTTCCTTTTCTTTTTGTAGCAAATATCCTTTCCAAAATATTAATGGTCGATTATGATATATGTTGATTTTGTTATTCTAATCCAACTTCTTTTATCCCTTAGACTATTCCTGACCTGTGTTGGGAATTAGCTCAATTGCAAGATACATACATTTTGCAAGGTACAAAATTACAATGGTTTTCTTCTTCAAAATGGTTGGATTATTATAATTATTATCTATCTATGATTCTAATGCAACTTGATATTAAATCAATTAGGTGATTATGATTTGAAGGTCATGCGTCAAGAGTACTACATTGATCGACAGAAAGTGGTATGTTCAACATCTAGACCGAACTATCAATTTCTCGGTGAAAAACATTTTTTGCGAAAAGATAGCTAGATTATATGGTGTACCTTCAATGCTTGTTTTTTGAACGGGGTGTCAAATTTTTGGGACGTGTCTGGAGAGATCTCTAAAGGAAATTGGTACCTCTCTACATGTTGATGCAACTAGTCTTCCCTAAAAGGAAGTACGTGTAGAAAATTTAGTTCATTAATGCTTCTGTGGTTATTCAACCAAATGATGAAACTTAGCTATTCCTGAAGCAGAGTATGTTTTATCATTTGATTGTCTCATCATTAACCGTTCTCACCTTCTTGTTCTAGATGGAGGATAACATATTATAAGATAGCAAGTCTTTATCATGCGTCCATTGCACATTTTTCAGAATGTTTTTGTTGGTTATTTCCTAAAATATCTCAATGTAGTTTAAATTCCATATTTTTAGGGAGATCTCATTCATTAGTTAGTTGTTAGGGTTTTTTCTATAAAAGAAACCTTCCTCTCTCAATTGTATTGTAGAAAAGTATAATGAAAATATTATGTTCTCCTCCCTGAAATTCAACATGGTATCAGAGCAGGAGGTCATGAGTTTGAATCCCTGCCAAGTCGTTTCCTCTCCAATTAAATTAAATTCCACTTGTAGGGCATTTCTCAAATTTCAAAGCCCACAAGTGAGGGGAGTGTTGGTTGATATAATTAAATTTGCCTCAATCCATCGGCTTAGGCTTTTAGATTGATTGGTGGTTTAATATAATTCAACAGTTTTGTATTGTTGACACAATTAATTTTTTTTGCAGTTCATTAATCATCTGGTCAATCAGCTTGCCAGGCATCAATTCCTGAAAATAGCTTGTCAACTGGAAAAGAAGAATATGCTTGGAGCTTATTCATTGCTTAAAGTTATAGAATCAGAGCTTCAAGCATATTTGTCTGCCACTAAAGGACGAGTGGTACTGTTCTCGTCTTCTAATATTTATTTTGCATTAATTAAATAATATCTCGTTCACTCTAATTGTATCATGCATTTAAAATTATCTCTGTTTATGTCATTTTTGTTGCAAATAACATAATTACGAAGAAATCTAGTCTGAACTAACAGTTACTTTTCCTTGATGTTGTTTTCTAAAGTATAAGTTACTCTTTTACTTTTCCTTGATGTTGTTTTCTAAAAAGTATAAGTTACTCTTTCTTGATGTCATCTCTACTGATGATCAATTAATTTAATAGTCTGCCATCTTTATGGCCATTAGCCAAACTCTAGACTGCGACACATGCTGGTCTTTACCCTCCTAGTGTCCCATGATTATGGTTTCTCTTTCCACAGGGTCGTTGCTTGGCACTGATTCAAGCTGCTTCTGATATACAAGAACAAGGTGCGGTTGATGATCGTGACAATTTTCTGCATGGTGTCAGAGATCTGTTAAGCATACATTCAAGTAAGCCTAATCTTTCATTTGAATATCCTGGGTTTAAATTTAATACTGATCTATTAAGCATAAAAATTTGCACTAATTTGTTTTAACTGGCGAATGTTGTTTCTGAATAAGGAAGGAATCATTGTTACCAATTGGATAAATGGGTTCCCCATCCTTTTTGGTATATCTCTTATTTGAAATTAGTATTGCTGATGAGATGATTGATTTATTTGAAAAATACTTTTTTAGTGCTAGGTTGGAGGTGTAGTTTTATCTGATTCTTATGTTTTTTTTTTTGATAGGAAACAAAACATTTCATTGATGAGTGAAATAGTTACAAAAAGATGGGGCATTAAATGAAACAATGCCAATTAGCGCATAAAAAACTAAGGCTATAATTACAAAAAGGCTCAGATCTCTTAGAGTCCAAAATAAAGCTAAATGCGAAATAGAATCAAGTAAAGAGTATCTCGAAGATTCCCTGTCATTAAAAAGAGTCATTCCTAGCGAGCCATAGCTTCCAAAAAATAGCAGCAACAAAATTATGCCAAAGGACGGCTTTGTCATCAATAAAAGGATGGCCATTCCATAGGTAGATAAGAAGATCCATAGATTTGCTAGGAAGGGGGGTGGACCAACAGAAGGTCAAAAGGATCCAGTCCCAAAGAGTGGAAGCAACAGCGCAGTAGTGAAATAGATGGGACTGGTCTTCAATCTTCATTGCTGAGGGTGCAATTAATACACCATCCAGGGGAGATGGCCAAACCCGGGCACTTCTGTTGTAAGATATCGTGTGTATTAAGATGGCCATGACTAGCTTCCCATAGAAAAAACCGAACCATCTTTGGGCATTTAGACTTCCAAAGATCAGTATAGAAGTCCTTGTCAGGATTCGGGGAGACAGCTGCTAGCTTCTTAGATAGAGATCTGGAGGAGAAACTGCCACTACTATCCAGTTTCCAATACCAAGAGTCCTCAATGAAATAAAACACTTTTACCCCTTGACATTTTAATAATACCTTTTTAGACAAAAAAGGTACTTTTCCCTTGAATTATTTATTCTTTAGGCTCTCCCTTGCTTGATTCTACTCATGACCTTGTAGAAAGTTCAAAGTTGCAACAACTTACAAAATAAAACAAATATTACACCCAAAGCCCCGACCAAAAGATCTCTGATTGACAAAACAAATGCTAACTTTGGACCAACGAGTTCAGAACGTTAGCCAGCAAACCCAACAAAACTACAGAAACCAGAAGCTGGAACATCTAAAGGAAGAACAGAAATGTACTAAATTTCTAGTAAAAAATTATTATAACACAATTTCTTCTCACAGAAAGTCTTGACCTGATGCTTGAATAGAGAACTTCATTTCAGAACCACGAATAAGAATTGACGTCAATGATGTGTCAATTGGAAATTCAATACAACAGGAAACTGAATAAATAATTTATAGATATGCTGGTTTTGAGGAAATTTCTAAGTGAAAGCAACTCATTCATGAATGATTCTGTCTGTCTTTTTACTATTGATAATTTTTATTTCATTGTCTTTTGCCAAGGACCTCTGGGATAAGCAGGGCTTCACTACATAGTATCAATCATTCTATTATAACTCATGATTTCTCAGGGGAAAGAAAAGGAAGAAAGTGATCTTCAATTGTCTGTTTAAAAAAATATATATTCTGGATTCTTCTTCTTTCCAACACACCATCGGTCTCCTTCACTTCTTTTTCTTCTTCTTGTGCTCCATTGTTATCTCCAACTTTATCATTAGGACTAGGACAAATTTCTTGGACATTGTAACTAATAACTTGCTTTTTGTAATTAGGACAGACTTTGACATTTTTGTAAATTCCTTTTCTTCTCGTGGGGCAATCATTGAAGATTCGGTTTACTTTGTACCAACAATGTAATTAACTTTAAATGTTGCTTATACAGATATCCAGTCTGGAGTATCAACGTATGTGTCTGCTCCTGGCATTATCCAACAGATATCTGGTCTTCATTCAGACTTGAGAACCCTTCAATCTGATCTTGAAAATTCCCTCCCAGGCGACAGAAACAGATGCATCAATGATCTGTTAGTATCTTATTCCTTGCATATGAGTGTCAAATTCATACCTGTTTTTTATTTTTTTATTTTTAAAATTGCTATATCTTTACACCTTTTGTATCTTGTGCACTTAAGTATATTCCAATGAGGCAATGGAAGTCTGATGGTTGACTCCAGAAAATTATTGCTGGACCAAAGAAATGGTCAGTGTCCAGCTTTACACTCTTGTAAACAAGAATTAGTGTTGAAGACTATTCATCTATATAATTCAGGCTCTGCTCGGTTTAACTTGGGAGAAGCTAGTGTTAAAATGAAGCTCAAGATATGGTTTGGAGCTCGTCTTTATGAACTGAATGTTCAAATAACCACCAAGTTGTTAAGAAACTGTTTTATTGATGTGTATACGATTTTAAAACGGTCAAGGCTAGTTGAGGCAAGAAAGGATTTCAATAGGTCATTGAAGTAGATCATGAGTGATTACAAAAGAATTTGGACTTGAAACATCAGGATATCTGGTCTATACTTCTGACTTCATATTTAAAAATTAGTTCAACTCTAGCTTGTAGCAAATACAAGACATTAGCTGTCCATTTACAGAGGATGTACCGTAAGGGCACTAACCAATTGCTAACAAACAAAATATCTAACCAAAACCCCATTATGCGTTAACAACTAAAACTAACCCAAGTCTCCAATAAACTCAAAATAAAAGTATGAAATTATTCTTTACAATACTACATCAGCAGCCCCTTTTGGATCATGGGTCCTGAAATTCGTTAAGCTTTGTGAATAAGAACCTCTAAACGAAGAAGAGATGTCGGACTTCCTAAGTTTGACAAGATGATGGAAGCATTAAGGAGGGGAGTATCTATGAGCGGCTCACAAGAGTTAATAAATCTGTTAAGATGGGGCAGATTGACTTATGAGCTCGCAAAGCAGATCTTTGGAATCCCATTGTGAGTTGTATGCTTTTAATGGCCACCATGCTGAATCATCTCTTGATGTTTTTTAATTGTAAGACTTGTTCAGTTCTTTAAACAGCTTCTGACCTACCAGTCTGCTTCAGATTATAGTTAATATGTTTCGTCTTTTGTATTCCTGTCCACTTTATGTTTTTGTTTTTATGCGTTATTTTATTCTTAATGTTTAAAAGGGTTATTTCTATTATTAATTGTAGGTGCTCTCTTATTCAAAGTCTGCAGCAATTACTCTTTGCGTCTTCTACAACTGCACAACCAATACTGACACCACGGGTACAAAGTCTTCATCATAATAATTTCCTACGGCGCAGATCTGCTTTTTATCTATGCATATTTTAGGCCCCTTTGATAACTATTTGATTTTTTTTTTTTTTTTGAATTTATGTTGTTTGTTTAGATTGTCTTCCTTTCTGTGGTGTGCTTCTATTTTTGCACAATGGTCCTTCATTTTTGTTCATTTTTTGTTTTCTAGACCTTGATGAAAGAGCTAGATGAGATGGAAAAGATAAATGCCAAACTATCTTCTGCAGTTGAAGAGGTTACCTTGGAGCACTGTAAAAAGAATGAGGTAATCTTTGAGATTAATTTCCTTTTTTTTTTTATTGGTAATCTTTGGCTTTTACTTGCAAAAAACTATCCATGCTGTTTGGTCAAAGTCTAAAGACTTCTCATTATGTCAAATGTCTATTTGAAATATGAAATGCATAATATTCTTTGGTATTCAATATAAATATTTTATACTAAACCAACGTTTGATAACCAACTAATAACTGACATTACTTCCCCCATATAGTTATTTTAAAGGGTTCGATTTATTTCGCCTATATTTCGTATGCGGATTCATGATTTTTATAAGTTTGTGAGATTGAGTTATGATTTTGGAAGTTCGAGTTAATATAACTAAGTTTAAGTGATCCTTGAGATTAGCATACCTGATCAAATATAATGTTGGGATAAGCATACCTTATCAAATATAAAATCTATCTGAATAGCTCAACTAGTTAAGACTTGTATCCCCAATCAAGAAATCAAAGGTTTGAATCGCGCATTCTAAATTAAACATTCAATCCAATCCCTGCACTTTTACTATAGCTGGAAAAACTAGAAACTCTTGGTCTGATGTACATTCTATTGTGGCGCATGTAGATTGTCAAACATCACTCTCAGGAGGTTGGGCTACAACGTCGAGTTCTCGTTGATTTCTTTTGCAATCCTGAACGTCTGAGGAGTCAAGTTCGGGAGCTGACTGCTCGAGTTCGAGCCTTGCAAGCTTCGTAGTTGATGTCGATTTTGTACAGATACAAAATGTCTTCCCCATTGCTTGATTGTGTCTTATGTAACTGTTCTCAATACAATATCTTAACTGCAAAAGAAAGATTAGAGTTTTAATGACACCAGTGATTTGTTTTGGCAGTGTTACACCACAGTATTCAATGATATAGTTCCACTTGATTTGTTAGAGTATTTGAGATTACTTTTCAAGCCAAGGTATTTTTAACTTTGTACTTCCACACTTGTTTTAGTTTACCCTTTCAAATGTTCAAATTTAGTTTGTCTATCTCCAAAAAAATCTCTATTATAAATTTTTTTCTACAAATTTTGAAAACTTATTTAAATTGTGTATTTTATTGTGTGTAAATTTTAATTGTTATTTAACCAATTTAATTGAGAGAAACTTCAAACTAATAGCTATGACTAATTTTAAGATTGATTGAAAGTAAGACTAAATTTAGACATTTTATTTGATCTTTAATGTATGAATATAAATTTTTGAAGAACATTTGAGAGATTTGATTTCGAAGATGCATGTAAATTGTTCTTAGGCTCAACTCGCTTTGATAATGTATGAATAAAAGTATTCTCAAGTTTTT
>JBBMKA010000002.1:0-18613 GCA_037833695.1 Sechiopsis laciniata
ATTCAAAGTGTCCATACTAATATTTGATATTAGAAAATACACTAGACACAAGAGAATAAATACATATAAAAATTGCACAAAGTTTGACAATGGTTGCAACTAACTCTTTTAAATTTTGTTATAAAAAAAACTCTTAAATTAAAATTATGAAATTTTCACCTGTATATGGGAAGGGTAAATTTGGAGATATGTTACAAGTCTAATATTAATAGTAAATCATTTTATGATGTCAACAAAATAAATAAATAATGAATCTTTTTAATAGATTTAAAAACTGGATTAAAATTTCAATATAATTATTCATTTCCACAATTTTTCAAAAATATTCATCCATATTTACATTTTACCAACAATTTCATCATATTATTTATAATTATTTTTTTAAATTAAAATACTTCATTAATTATAGAAAGAAAGCTTACAAAAAAAAATTACATACCAGTGAGACCAAAAGAAAAGGACAATAAATTTGAGAGAGTAAAACTATCTTCATCCACAAATCGAGTCAAGACAACATAGAAGGCGAAAAATTGTTAATCAAAGAAACTCTAAGGTGTCGTTTACTTTGAGGTAATGATGATAATTGAAATTGTTTTTTAATGTTCGAAATTTCATAGGTTCAAAATCACAAATATCTAACATTCTTAGACCACTATATTTAATTTGTAGCAATATTTTTTTACGAATAATTTGTAATATTTAAATAAATGTGTTTCTTTTGAAGGAATTGTAAAGTTTCCTAATGTTTCAATAATGTCCATACAATATTCATATAATTTTGTATTAATTTAAAATATTTTTAATTTATATAACATAATTTCCTATATTAAATTTTAATTTCATAATTATAACTTTTGAAAAGATAATTATATAGTTAATTATACTTTTTAAATGAATTTCGTTTATATATATATATATAATCAAAATAAAGAAAATTTAAAATAGGATCAGTGTTATATTTATTTATTATTTTTTAATCTAATCTACTTTTGGAAAAGTAAAATAAAAAACACTCCAAATTTCAATTGAGATACATAATAATAATTTAAATAAATTTTTTGTATGAGTATATTTTAAAATGGATAAAGAAAATTAATAAATGTAAATATATATTAAAAAAAGAAGGAAAGGCAAAATCGTTAATAGACGATTTGCTCACAGTAGGAATTTTAGAAATCCACCAATTAAAAGAATATTTAAATCTTGTCAGATACCCTTCATACGAGAATCCTAAGATGCACGAAAATATTAGGATACTCGATATTTTTCTATAGCCAAGAAACAAACATGATAATTCAAATGCACATTCAAAAGGAATATTTAATTACTTCAAAGTGAACAACCCCTAAAAACATTTGAGACATCTTTCCAACCGACGTTATTAAGACAATTTCATCACATCGTAAACCTTGAGTACAAGTAACAATTCAAAAGCATAATCGAGTATTTTAATAATTAAAACATGGCTATTTGGATGAGGATTTGTAGGAGTGACTAGAATGAGGAATTAATTTGAGTAATTAAAAATTGGAATTTGTGCAATAGCTTGTTTAGATGAAGTTTTTTTTGTAGAAAAATTACAAACAATAACTCGTTTGGATAAAGATTTTGGTAGAGGAGTTATAGGGAAAAACTCATTTGGATGATGATTTAACAATAACTCGTTTGGATAAGGATTTTGGTGAAGGAGTTGTAGGGAAAAACTCGTTTGGAAGATGATTTTGAAAGAGGGTTGTGTATGTTAAGTGGTTTAAAAATGAAGAATTACTTTGATTAATTTAAAATAAATAATTATTTTGAGTAGTTAAAATGAATGATTAAAAATAAATAATTATTTTAATTTTTTACAGTAATTTGTTTGGATAAATTTTTTTTAAAGAATAATCATAAAACTCAATGAAAATCGCATAATAAACGCTACAAAATAGACAAAATAAAAAACATCAACAATAATAATCATAATTTATATACATACATAAAATATATTAAAGGTAGAGACACATCATGTTAGTTGAATCACAAAAATATTGTGTACAATTTGGAGTTTTATAGAATATATATTCATAATTGAAGAATTCTTGTAATCAAAGGCCCCACTCTTTTTCTCTCTCACACTCATCACCAATAATTGTTTTCCATCTTCATCTTCTTCATCTTCTTCCTCTTCTTCTTCCGCCCTGTATTTTCCTTCTATCAATTTTCAAACCTCCATTGCCAAATTTAAAACCATAGCTCCAAAATTTCCCCCAATTTTCAACAATATTCAGCTCAGATTTCTCAATTTCCCTTCCATTAATCCACCATGCTCTTCCTCTGGTTCTTCTTACTCTACTTCGCCCCTTCAATGGCGGATCCTTATGCTCTCAAGCCCGAATCAGGTTCGATGTCGATTTACGATGTGCTTTCGGCTCACGGCCTTCCGAAAGGGCTGCTTCCGAAGGGCGTTAGGGATTATGAAATCGACGAAGCGAGTGGGAGGTTTGTGGTGTTCTTGGATCGGGAGTGTAATGCGATGTTTGAGAATCAATTGCATTACGAGACGAATGTTTCGGGGACTTTGACTTACGGTCAGATCGGCGCCTTGAATGGGATTTCGGCGCAGGATCTGTTCTTGTGGTTTCCTGTTAAGGGCATTCGTGTTGATATTCCGAGCTCCGGCGTTATATATTTCGACGTTGGTGTTGTTTTTAAGCAATTCTCTCAATCGCTCTTCGAAACCCCTCCCGAATGCGTTGCTGTTCCGCCTAAGGTCTTGAATCTTGATCTGATTTCGATTTCGATTTCGATAATGATTCAATTTGTTGTGACATGTTTGAATAATTTGTGATTGTGTTTGTTTTTTGGCTATATGTAGAATCAACACAGGAAAATTGGGAAACAATTTGTTGAGATGGGTTTAGTTGAAATGGCTTGAAATTGCTATTGAAACAAATTGGGGGAAAATAAGCTCAAAGGAGGTTTTGTGAATCTTCCATTGTACATGTCATCAAATTGCATATATTAGCATCTGCTATATGGTTCTTTACACAGTTTGTTCTTGAACTTTCAATCATTAAGAGCAGAGTCAGAGTCTGGAAATTTGTTGAGCAACTTCTGGTTTGTGTGAGAAAAAGAAAGAAGAACATTTGGTTGGTTCAGAGGAATTTTTGTTTGGGGGCAATTGCAGAAAGGTAGTTGGAGTTTCAGGTGATAAATCTACACATTTCTATTCAATAATCTTCAGCAATTTTGGTGTACTGTTTGTGAATATTATCATTATCATTATTACTATTATTATTATTACAGTGGCTATAATAATTTTATTGCTTTTTTGTCTGGAATGCAAGTTCTCTGCAATTAACATGTCAAGAATAGAGTGTTTTCTTTGTTTTATGCCCATGTTTTGTTTGCCTCTTAGTTCTGTAATCTCATACTAATGTTGCAATGGGGACAGAACAGTGGGAATTGTCATTCTTGTCAGCATTAGTAAATATTTCCTGTGATGTAGAAGTATCAAACTTGGTAGAATTAGAAACAGTAGTTTTTGTGCTCTTTTTCTAACTATATAACCTTTTTTTGTTTGCATGAAAAGTGATATTCAATGGCTTGCTTGACTATGAAAATGGGGTCATAGACATACACAGATAGAGGACTAGATCACTTAGAGCTGTTGAAACTTGATATACAATCTTGTTGGAAGATGAGATATGTTTGATAGTGCATTTACTATTGCTTTTTGAAAAAGTTGTTTTTAGTTTTGATATGGAAATTTTACCATTTGATAAGACATTAAAGAAGTTTAAGTTAGATAGAGGTTTGACAAGAAACTATTCAATGTGGTCACTACATCGTGGCTCACCCTTTAAAAAGTTGGATGTATGGTGAAACTCTATACATTCAACGGTAACCGAAAAGGTTGGTGATGTTTTGGTTTGGTTGATTGATTGTAATCCAATTCAACTCCACGATCCAAGTTTGATGTTGAAAATCGGTATTTGACTCTTATCTTATTTGAGAGCAGTAGTACACTCTATATAGGATTTGTGGTCCCCTCCCTAATTTAAACTAAAAAAAAAAAAATACATTCAACAGTATAAACTACCAGCCACATCGTATCAACTTCCTTGAATAATTTATCGTCATGCTAGCAAATTGCAAGACTATAGTCTGTGTTCATTAAAGTAGAGGTGCATTTAGTATTAGTTTTGGAATAGTGGTTGAAAGCACATTTTATAATGTTTATAGCCTTCTTAAAAAGCATTTTTAGTGATAATACTTAATAAGTGCTTCTTTTGAAAGTACTTATCGTTCAACTTTGAAGGTTGATTTGAATCAGTTTCTCAAGTAAAGATGCGTTTCTGGTCAACTCTGGGTTTTATTTTTTCTTACATGTTTCTTAGGATGGAGATACACTGCTAAATATGTAATTTTACCTTTACAGGAAAGAATCTGAAGATGTGAAATTTACTAGCACTTTTGCAGAATTCTTGGTCCAATTAATCTTTTGTCTTCATGACTATGCCCTTTTTTACTCATATAGTTTAAATAGAAAGGGGCAATTTATTAGTATCCAGTCCAATTTATCTATATTTTTATTGTCTTATCCTACTATATTTGGATGTCAAAAAAAATTGTAAGAAGTTAGTTCTTAAGTAGGTAATTACTATTGATTAAACTTATAATTTTTTTATTTTTTATTTTTTAAGTCTCTCTTGATTACTAGGTCAATCCTAAATTCAAAAGGAGGGGGAAGTGGAAAAAGTTTTGGTATTTTGCTAGTTTGTGGATGAATAAAATTATAAGTTTGGTATTTTGTTAGTTTGTGAATGACTAAAATTAAAACTTGGGATTAGATCTATTTGTTGTTTCTACTTCATGCATATAAAATTTTAAATGTCTAACAATTATGAATATCTGTTACAGTTTGGACAAATGCATAGTAGGTAATTATATTTATTTATTACTTGGTAAGAAGTTGCTGAATAAAATAGCTGGAAGTTCAAAACTCATATAAAAAGCTTAAAGTTCTTGACCTATAGAAAACTCTAACATGTGTCATGAATAGAAGTACTTCAAAAGGATGAGAACTAAAGAAAAGTAAATTCATGCCCAAAAAACATGGAAGTGTTTTTTTTCTTTTCTTTTTTTGATTGTGAAGTATATCAAGACTTGTGTGCTGTTGATCTCTGTATGGCTAAAAAGCTTGACTGTTCAACAACTCCACCCAAATATGAAGTGATGAAATCTCCCCCTTTTTTCCTCTTATGTCATGATGTTATTTTTGTAATATTGTTAAACACGATGGGCTTTAGATTATTGGGGGTTGGATAATTGCACATTGCTTCATTTTTATGTGTTTTATGGATGTGACAAAGTTTAGACAAAATGATGATGCTTGATGCAAATAATGCATAAAGTTGGATTGGATGCAAGTATGAATATGTCCAGGGTTTGTATGATGGAAGCCAAATGCTTTGCTTTAATGTGCCTTTTTCTTTTTATTTGGAGGGCTTAAAAATGAATTTTATTTGTATTGATTTGGTTGGATTGATAATGGAACTTTGCTTTCGTGGTCAGACAAATAATAATACTGCAATTTCTTGTTGGGTTTTGTTGAAATGAGATGGATTGTTTGAAAGTTTGTATTATGAAATAGGGTTCTTTTTTATCGTTCTTCTTTGAGTAATTATTAATTATCATGGCTATGGCTTCAAAAAGTTGAAGATGATTGTGGTATTTGAAATTATTGTTCATGAACTGCTCATTGGGGTGTATTCGTCGTTCTCATAAAGTTTATGTATTAGAACAATTTAATCCAACTCATATCTTTTTGCCATGACTGTCATGTATTTGGGTGTATTTATTTTCTTATTTTCTCTTTAAATTAGCCCATAAAATTGTTATAATAAAAAGAAATTGCATAATATCATAGTTGAACCAACCTGCTACAAAATATATTATTAATTGATCTTTAGGGCATTTTACAGTATTAGACCAAATGCACAAAAATGTTGCAACCGTGTTCAGATTTATGAATTTTAGCAAAAGTATTTTTGAAAGAAATTCGTTTTATTGTGGAAATTACAATAATATCCTTCACCGTAAACTAACATTTAATAAAATAGAAAGGTACTAAAATTTCAAAAAAAAAAACAAAAAAACAAACAAACAAACTTCCTAAATCGTGGGCACTTTTCAACTCCCATTTTCAAACCAAAATTAAATTTTCCTTATAATAAGGCGGTAAATAACATTAAAAAAAATTCTAAAAAAAAAAAAAACATTAAAAGAAAAGGATTTTGTGTGAGATACATTATTTCTTTTTGTGATTGTTGTTTTGATTTTGGTAAAAAAATTTAAAATCTTCCCGTAAGGTATTAATAAATAAATATGAATTTTTCTACTACTATTATTTTCTAGGATCGACCAAATGAAGTAAGTTGTGTAGTGTATTAGTAATTCTAAAATATGTTAATATTGTATTCTTTTTTAACTTACGTATGTAAAGTATCTTATTAATACTGTATTTTATGATTAAGATGTCTTGTATATTTATGTGTATTTATCTTACGGATATGTATTAATTCATCATATTTTATAGGGAAATTGTATTGGAAGCTAAAAAATATTGTATTAATCATAAATAAATACTGTATTTATACAAAATAATATTGTATTTATAAATAATACTATATTTATAAGTACGCATTAATACTAATTAATACTAAATTATATTATTGAAAATAGATTAATTATATTAAAAGACATTGAAAAACTAGCAATCACTAAAAAAAACTATTAATCATAGTCATAGGTATTAATAATTATATGGTATTAATAATACATAATTTTGTAATAATACACAATAATGTATTAATAATACATAATATTATATTAATGAGTATTAATAATACAATATTGAACCGTATTTATAACTATAAATGCAAATATTTTCAAATTTGACTACATTTGTAATTATTTTGTTATAATAATTCATATTGTATTAATAATACATACTACTGTATTAATGAGTATTAATAATATAATATTGAACTGCATTTATAATTATAGATGCAAATATTTTTAAATTTATTTAGTAATTATTTTATTAGAATAGTTTCTACTGCATTAATAATACATAATACCGTATTAACAATTTAATATTGTAGTAGTGAGTATTAATAATACAATATTGAACGTATTTATAACTATAGATACAAATATTTTCAAATTTGACTACATTTGTAATTATTTTGTTAGAATAGTTTATACTATATTAATAATATATAATACTGTATTAATGAGTATTAATAATACAATTTTGAACCGTATTTATAATTATATATGCAAATATTTTCAAATTTGACTACATTTGTAATTATTTTGTTAGAATAGTTCATACTATATTAATAATATATAATACTGTATTAATGAGTATTAATAATACAATATTGAACCATATTTATAATTAACTAAAGATGCAAATTCTTTCAAATTTGACTATATTTATAATTATTTTGTTAAAATAGTTTCATATTGTATTAATAATACATAATACTATATTAATAATTTTTTTTTTAGAATTACTATGTTAATAATTTAATACTGTAGTAGTGAGTATTAATAATACAATATTGAATTGTATTTATAACTATAGATGCAAACATTTTCAAATTTAACTATATTTGTAATTATTTTGTTAAAATAATTTATCGTTACAATTTGACATTTAGAGTGTCAAATCTAAAAAATTGAAACCCACCTATGACTGATAAAAAAAAAAGAATGAAATAAAAATGAGGATTGAAAAAAAAAATGAAAATCATGAAATTTTGAAAGAATGAATCACATGTAATTAATTAATTTATTTTTTTAACAAAATTATTCAAAAATATAATAAAACAAGTTAAAAGAATTGATAGGCTGCCATGTGGCCACTACAAGCCACTAAATCAAACTGGATTTGAAAAAAAAACGTAACCGCCAAAGTGGCCGCAGTGTGGTAGAAGGAAAAAAAAAAAGAACGTGAGAACAAGGGTAGAGTTGGTATTATTAAAAAATATTATTAATTAATTTTAAAACAAAAAATAGATTTACAAATACTTTTAAATGTGACTAAATTGGTAATTATTTTTTTAAAACTGACTATCCACCACAATTTCTCTTAATATTATTCTTAATTCAAGTTAAATTGGATTAAACCACCCAAAATATTAACAACCCAAGAACTCTCAACCGGTTAAAATATATTTTCTTGGATCCAATTCAACACACAAAACTTTATAATCCAATTCATATGGAGTTACCGTTTCTTATACCCCTACGAGTTTGAAAGGCATGGACATTAAGTAGATGGATGAAAAAACTGGAAATATATTTATTTGATTATTTTTATATTAAATTTTATTGTTAAAACTTATCAAAATTATATTAATTCAGCTGAAGGTGATAAATTTGATTGTATTTGATACCATAGTCATTTAGTGCATGTGGTTGGCTTAGGTTGATGGGCTAGCCTCATTCAGCCCTTAATTCTTTAAAAATAGATTTGGACCAATTTATCATGATATAATGGACGTAGTTTATGGTATGACCTATTGATCCAATCTTAATTTTTGGATCGATTAATTTGTTAAACCGTTCAATTCTATGTATTACAATAAGAGAAATAGTAGAGAATGTCTACTTTTTTCAAGATGATCCATGAGATGTTTATCAATTTCAAAAATTAAAATAGGTATCTTTTTTTTAAAAAAAAACACCATGAGAGAGAGAAATTTTATCCCAAAAATACCCAAAATTTATTATTTTTTCAAACCAAATTCGTGTATTATTTAGTTAATAAAATCTCACCACCTCCAAAATCAAGGACATTCCCACAACCTATCTTCACAAGATCTCTTTTTTTTAAAATATATATTAGTTATCTTCCTAATATTTAGATAGATTTAAAAAATATATACTTAGATATTTGCAAAATACTTTTAAAAAACCACGACCCCCTATTTTCAACTGATCATTTTTTTCCATGACGATTGATAAATTGTTGGTCTATTCCCATCATCCATCTAGTTCGATCATCCACAGCCTGCAAAATTTCAATCCTCGAAGGAAACAAGAACGAGCCGTTATGTTATGCCACTCCCATCATCTATCAATTTTGGTCATTAAACCCACGAAAATTCAAGTCCATAGAATAAGAACACATACACAACAATGAAAGTCACCTTGTTCATGTTTGCATTCAATGGAGTATGCTGTGAATTTCGTTCATCAAGAAGATAGCAAATGAGAATCATGAGAAAGACCTAAGGCTTCTATGGTTCAACCAGGGCCCACGCCTGTCAATCCGGTGTTTTCTTGAAAGATATAGGGAAGATTTTTCGGTTTAAATTACTTGAGATTTTATAATTTTTTTTTAAACAGTTAAAGATTTGACTTCATACAGACACTTGCATACTCTAGGCTAAAGAGTTTTCTAAGGAATACATCCAGTTTTACAAGTATGTACAAATTTATGGATTTCCATAGATATGAGGTCCAAAGATATACAGTAATGATGTGTTTTGTAACAGGTTGCAGGTTGTTGAAGCTAGAAGTCTAATTGTATATACGAGTATATACATAAATGTTGGTTCCAACAGGCTGATTGTATATACGAATATATACATAAATGTTGGTTACAGGTTGATTGTATATACGAGTATATACATAAATGTTGGTTCCAACAGGTGATGAAGGTGAAGGGTCTGGCACGGGTCACTTCGAGGTATTAATTTTCTGTCATTTTCGGTTAAAGAGATCAAATCCCACTTGATTTGATCTATACGCGTGAGAGGGTATTTTTCTATTTTTTTTTGTTTGGTTTTAAATAAATCTACATATTATTTTCTTTTAACAAACAAAATTAATAATATCTTTAACTAATTTTCTATTATTTTAAAAAAATTAATTTCGAAAGTTTGTTAGAAAGAATCCAATTTCAAATATTCAAGATATTAATTAAAATATTAATAACTAAAAGGTCATAAAGGTCATTTGTATTTTAAGTATTTATTTTATTTCTGTCTAATTTAATCTTTTACACATTTATTTTAATTATTCAAATCAGTAGACATTTGATCAAGTTATTTTGAAAAATTAAACATTTACCTATTTAACCCTTAGAATAATGCAACTCATTTATATTTTAAATTGTGTTGGATTTTTGGATGGAGTTTATTTTATTTTTTCTTTCTAAAACTCAATTCATATACCGCAAATATATAAGCAAAATAATTTTTTTTTAAAATGCATGATTTTATACTCTTCTTTTTATAATCACTATTATACTATAAATAAATTTTTTGTTTTTATAATCACTATTATACTATACTTAAACTAAATTACCTATTTTTTTTAGTGTATATTTCTTATCAATATGTTAAGAACATAACTTATAGTGTTGGATTCTTGGATGGAGTTTATTTTATTTTTTCCTTCTAAAACTCAATTCAGATGCCGCAAATATATAAGCAAAATAAATTTTTAAGAAATGCATGATTTTATACTCTTCTTTTTATAATCACTATTATACTATAAATAAATTTTTAAAAAAATGCACGATTTTATACTGTTGTTTTTATAATCACTATTATACTATACTTAAACTAAATTATCTATTTTCTTAGTGTATATTCTTTATCAATATGTTAAGAACATAATTTATATTATTAAATATTAATAAATCTCATCATATATATACTATCATTATTAGTTCAGGTTGGATTAGGTTGAACTGGACGAGCCAAAATTTGGTCAAACTAAAAATTGAGCCAACCTACAAAAGTTACAAAGTCATAACTTAACTCTGATATACAAAAATATATATAATTCAACTCAATCTTCATCATTTAGATTGGTTAGTGCAAATTACTCGAGTTGGCAGTTTTTTTTTATAAGGCTGTGGCCCCAATTTTTTTGAATTGAATGTTTTTTTTTTCCATTTAATTACCATTATATTTTGAAATTACTTGCTCTAGAGGTACTTAGCACCCGTATTCCAAGTTTTGCTTTATTGTTTGGTATTTCTTTTTCAACATTGTTTCCCACTTTGAAATGCTTAGGAAATTTCCAGGTTTATCTAATTGCCAACTTCTTTTGTTTCATTCTTATTTTCTATACTTTTTTTTTTTTGTAAACATTACCTTTTCTTTTCCATTTATCCTTTTTGTTACATATATCTTGATTCTATATTTTATATATATATATCCAATACGTTATGCATTTTGGGATAATATGTGGAAGAGCTACCGAGGGAGGGGGATCGATCTCATAACAGACCTATCCTTACTCTAAAACGACGGATTAATTGTAAAAATGAGTCATTTTAAAAAAATTATTATCAAAATGAGTTGTTTTTCAAATATATTGTCAAAATGGGTTGAAATTTTTGTATTTATGTGGTGCTAACTATAGTAATGTCTCCACCACCTTGAACTTTTTAAAAATGGTTTAACTGGATGGAATAATGGATGGCAACTTGGTTTTTTTTTTTTTAATTTCTATTTTCTAATTGTTTTTTTTTTAAATGTGGTATCATTTTTCATTTTCTATTTTTAAATTTCTAATTGATTTAATTAAACATGGTGGCCACCTACCTAGAAATTAATTTCTTACGAGTTTTCTCGACATCCAAATGTTATAGGGTCAGGCAGGATATCTCGTGACACTAGTCGAGGTGCGCACAACCTGACCGAGACAGTCACGGATATAAAAAAACATGATTTAATTAAACAAATATTCTCCATCCTAATCAAATTTATTTTTTATCCTAAAATAAAATTATATTAATTATTCATATATTTTTTTTACCCTCAATCATTTATACTAATTAGGGATGAAATGAAACTTGAATGAAAATGGAAACATATTTTATTTATAGGGGAAATGGAAAAGTATTTGGGTAGGTACAACATGAAAATTGTAGTTAAGGAATAATTTATTATAAAATTTTGTTCATATTTATATTTTTGTATGTTTATCGCTATCTTAATGTTTATTAGTATATATTTTAAGTTGTAATATACTTTCACTAATAATATTATGTTTTTTTTTTTTGAAATCCTAATAATATGATGTTTATTAAAATAAGAGTTAATTATTTTTAATTTTTAAAATTTTTTTTAAAAAACTGTTTAAAAATAATATTGTAAAAAATTGTTTAAAATAGTATTTTAAATCATTATATTTAGATATTTATATTTTGAATATATCTGCCAAAAAAATTTAAAGTTGAAAAAACAAATGTAAATATGAACAAATTTTTTTTTTTTTTTTGAAATAAAAAATATGAACAAAATTGTATAATAATAATTATACCAAAAAATCTAAATACTATTTGTATAATATGAATACAAGCTTACGGAATTAAATAAAACAAATGCAAGTTTCCAAGAAAAAATATAAATATAAACAAAATTGTAAAATAATTATTTCTTAACTATAATTTTTCTAAACATGTAATAAAAATTTTATAAAAAAAAAACATGTAATAAAAATTAAATATGCATTTCTATATTCAAAATCAAATGCTTAAAAAACTAAATTCATGAAAATATATTACAAAATTGTTGTTTTGTATCATACTCACAAATGCTCTCAAATAAATAAGAACCAAGTACCATTGTAGGGATCATAAACAATGAAACCTCCACCGACCCTTTTGGTATAAATGATTTAGGTTTAAAAGATACATAAATAATTAATAACATTTTATTTTTGAATGAAAAAATAAATATGATGTAACAACCCGTAATTTTAAACTACGTTTTCCACGTCATGCCGACTAAAAAACGGTTACAAACATATATTTTGAAATTTCAAACTTAACAGAATTGCTCCTGTTGAATTTATTTCGAAAAGATTATATTAAATGACAAGCAATTAGCCAAGGTGTTCAAAACAAGATAATTTAAATAAATAAATGAAATAAACAAATTATTGTTAAGGCATCCAAGCCCATCAGTTAACAATGTTTCAACATAAATAACAGGAGCTTAGACATGACATGCTACTGAACAAGGAAACATCTATCCTAACATTAACTCAAAGAAAATGCAGCAGCTCCACCCATGATCCCTTCAACATCTCCCAGCTAACCGTCTCGGTGATGTCCCTATTTGCCTGGTGAAAAAAAAACCCACA
Organism: Sechiopsis laciniata; assembly: GCA_037833695.1. Taxonomy (NCBI): domain Eukaryota; kingdom Viridiplantae; phylum Streptophyta; class Magnoliopsida; order Cucurbitales; family Cucurbitaceae; genus Sechiopsis; species Sechiopsis laciniata. The sequence goes on from JBBMKA010000002.1 coordinate 13,165, forward strand.
GAAAGGGTGAGTATAAAAGAATACTCAGTACGAACTCCTCAATAGGGGTACAATGCTCAGAGAAGAGCTCAACATGCTTGCAATACATATCTATTCTCGTCTCAACATAGCTTACTAACTGACCATGAGTTTCGTTACATGCCTTTTTCAATAAATCAACTTTACTCTTAACTCAACTTAGCTTTTTACTTGGTCATGAAGTCCGTTACATGACTTTCTTGTGAGACCCTTAAGACACTCACCTAAACATAAGAATACGACAAGTCATGAAGTTCGTTACATAACTTTCTTGCTTAATCAACTTATCACTACTGGTGTACTGATGTCACCGTTCCAGGCGAGCCATCTACCTAACACTCAGTACATGTAAGCATACGCTGCATGGTGCTGTAGACCAGTCAGATGTAGGCCTACACAGACTGACCTGGTCTAGGTCGACATGCCTATCTCAACAAGGAAAGGTGTCTACTGAGTCACGGTCCTAGAGGCCCTCACCAGCTATCTGAGTCAGCCTGTTCACACCTATCCCTAAGCTAAGACCCTCTCATAGCAGGCGTACACTATGATCAGGGCTCTCCTAAAAGGGCTACAAACTAGGCATTGCCGGGGGCGGCATGTTACATCACATTCTCAGCTATCAGGCGCAGGATTAAATTCTCAACGACATCGGGTGCTTGAGTATGAGTCAGAGTTGTTACCAACTAAAAGTACCTCAACAGCTCAATCCTAGCAGATCACCAAACATGCTCGATATGTCCATACAATCATCCTAACAAGGTACTACTCATTACATGATCAAGACTAGCTACACTCTATACACATACCATCAAAATTAATCACACATATTACGAGAAAACACGATCAGACAACTCAAGAGATACAAAACAGGTAACACAGTGAAATTGACATGCTAGGACCCCATAATCCTAGAATGCCTACAAAAACTATAATTTATAGAACATACACAAAATTAGCACCCCAGGACCCCATAATCCTGAAGCACCACATACAGATCAATCAAAATAATAACAGGCATACAACACAATCCAACACTATACCCATCAACAAGGCAGTCAAGCATCAATAAATATCAGTAACACAGTCAGTTTCACCTTGTGTGAGGTCCACACAACCCCAGTGAGATTGCCTTATCTATTTCAATAATACAGAACTAACCAAGAAAATGCTCCTTGAGCTGCAGTCAAAAGATCAACCAAAACGTAGCTGGTTCGACCTAACCATTAATATCCAAAAAATCAGCCACTAAAACTCAAACTTAATAATATTATCGAACTTCAAACCAATGATATTGACTTTGAAACTTACCCAACAATCTGGAAGCAACACGGCTGTCCAACACTTAGGGAAGCACGAACCAACGAAAACTACAACACATGCTAAACAAACATTCAAGTCAAACCATCAAACCCATAACGATTAACACAACAAAACAACTAGCAATTCACTTCGAAAACAACCAAGAAGCTTACCCAAAACCCGAAATCAACACGACGGCGTTTGAGGCTGTTGGACGAAAAGAACATGGCTCAGATGAGCGAAACAAACGGAGGCGAGCTGCTGCTCGCGGCAGACCTGTGCGCGGGGCGAGGCTGCATCTGAGGTCGGCTCGGGGTGACTGGATGCGGCTGCTGGTGTTTGAGCTCGTCGCAGGCAGACTTGGGCTAGGCATAGATTTGCTGCAGGCGCGCACACAGAGACGCGGGTTGCTGCACAGCGAAGGGTTGCGGTGGAGTTCTGCGACAGATGCTTCAACAGGTGACTGCGGTGATGGAGGGGAGTGGCAGTGGCAACTGCTCAGGGAAGAAGAATGAAGAAGAAGAAGAAACTTAGGCCATGTTTGGTTCGATGGTTGGAATCTAGATTCCCCGAATTCTGTATTCCCCAGAATGCAGCATCAGAATAGATTTCCCTAGAGTCATCTATTACGGTGTTTGGTTCACTGATTTCATGCTCCGGAATAAAATATTTTGTTTGGTTTGTTGTATTGTTCCTCCAGAATGGAATCCTAATAAACTATTATAAATATAAATAATAAAAGAAAATTTATGAAATTCTTTTGTCCATTATTATTATTATATAATATTATTATAAATTAATAATATTGATATAATTGCAAGCCAACACAATAATATTGATAATAATAGTAAAAATAATAATAAATATTAATTTTTTAAGTTCATAATAACAATAATAAATATTATTTTTTAAGTTTATAATTATGATTATAATAATAATTGTTATTATTGGTTAGTTAATAACAATTTACATTTGAATTAACATATTTGCAAACAAATTCGTTAAAATAGTTGAAAAAATATATTGCATAAAAAAACATAATTAAATAACTAATTAGAAATATTAGTGATCTTCTTTCATTATTATTTAATTTTTTAGTAACTTTGATGTTATTTTTAAAAAGTAAATCATGTGATAACAAGATAGAATGACAAAATTAAACAAGTAATTAGAAATATAAATAATCTTCTTCGAAACGAGTAATATAAATGACAACAATTGTAGTTGAGGACTTCTTTAACAATGTTGTTAACAATTGTAAAACGACATATAATTATATAGTAAAAATAAACAAGTTATAAGAAAAGATATTAACAAATAAAAGTCATAAATTAAACAAGAATAAACCATTTAGTTATAAAAAAAAAATTTTAAAAAAAAAAAAATTACTTGGAAAGTAAAATAGTTGATGTTAAAATGAATAAAAATTTATATTTGGGTTAAAAGAACATGAAAAAAAGCTTGAGAGAGAAATAATAATGACAAAAATGAAGGGACATGACAAGAATTTATTATATTTTGAAACTCACACCAAAACCAAGTGAAGAGTTGGAATGATATTGAAAAATGAATGATTTTGGAATTGATTCCAAAACCATGTTTAAATACGGTGAACAAAACATGAGTTTGGATTTGAATTCCAAACGAACCCAGATTGAACCAGTGAATCAAACATTGGCCTTCGGATTTTGCTCTTTTTGTTTTCACTATGTTTTTTTCCTTTTCTTTTAATCAACTTAATTAACATATCTTTTAAATGGGCTTATTTAATTCAACTTTCCAGCTTTCATTTTTCTTTTTAAAATGAGTCTTTTTAAAAAAAAAAAAAATTTATATATAACTCCAAATGAAATCCCCTTTTAATTCCTTTTCTTTTCTTTTCATTCTCTTTAAATTACTCAAATGAAAACTAAATCCATCCAAATGGAAATTCCAACATTTCCTCTTTTCCTCAAATGGGACTTTTAATGTTTCCTTTTTAAATGCCTTTTTTCCTTTTACTATTTTTAATTAGACCAACCCAAAATAATTCTCTTTTACAAATCCACATAAGCTTAATTTCTCAAATGCTCAAAGATTCCTGCACTACAATTCTCCCACTATCAACCAATATTTATAAAGTGATCCTTAGGAGTAAAACACCAAAATAAGACCAAAACTAACCAAAAAAGCACCCGAAACTCACGGGAAAGAGAAAAACTACACCTGAAAGATTTCTCTGAATTTACGGGGCGTTACATATAATTATGATGAAAAATAGTTATTTAATTAAATCAATTAGAAATTTAAAAAAAAAATGATTAGGATGATATATTTTAAAAAATAATTAGAAAATATTAATTAAAAATGAGTAATTGAATTGGATGGTTTAATAATTAAAAAAGTATAATATATTTAATTGATTGAATTGTTTAATAATAATTAAAAAAAAAAAAAAAGCAACTTTCCATTCGTTTTTTCGTTCAGTTAAACCATTTTTTAAAGTAAAGGTTGTGGTGACCTTACTATAGTTATTACAAAAAATTAGACCTATTTTGGCAATATATTTATAAAACAACCAATTCTAATAGTAACTTCTTGAAAAATACTAATTTTACAATTAACTCCTGGAACGACCAAATCAGGTGACATTTATCAACCAATTCCATTAGACCAAACCAACCAAATTTTCAGCCCTCCAACTTTAAAGAGCAACAAGACAATAGAGTCCACGGGGCAAGGCGGAAAGGGGGATGACTTTACAGTCCCCATCCCCAACATTATTTTTAATCCCCATTCCCACAAAATTCACCGTTAAATTTCGGGGATCTAGTTCACCATGGGGAATTATTCCTCATTTAATTTTCTTTCAAATCTCAATTCAATCTAATTATTTTTCGCTAAATTGTCAAATAGTTAACTTTTAATCTATATTAAAACAATAGTTAACTTTTAGTGATAAATAATTATTAATTTTTAACTATATATTAAAACAATAGTTAACTATATTATATGTAACAAGAGTATGAACTAAATAGTTTTTTTTTTTTTTTTTTGAAAATATGAACTAAATAGTTAGCTCAACTACTGTTTGTCGTAATCTCAAAATAAATAAATAAATAAATAACTACCGTTTGTTATTGTGGTTTCCCAAGTTAGTTTAATCAAAGATAGTTTGTTAGCTTAGTAAATAAATGTAATCCCTATACCTCTCCTCTCTATATAATAAGAGTAATCCTTTGTAAATAGATAAATGAAATTAAGCACAATTAGTTTGTTAATGTATATATGTATTAAAAAATAAAAGATAATAAATATAAAATATGAAGGGAGCGGAGAACGGGGATGGGGAATACATTCCCCGATCTCATCCCCATTTAGCTCGAGGGGAATTTTTTGTCCCCACTCACTCTCCCATTCCCCACCTAAAAGGGGATTCACCGCCCCTAACAGGGCGGGTCTCCGTGGGGCCCCGATACCATGAGAAAAATGGACATCTCTACGAGACAGAATAACTTCTAAACTTCAAATTGACATTAAGAACACAAAAAGAAAGAATACAAATCGATCCAGTAAAATGAAAACCCAGCAAAGGTCAACACAAAAGAGGAGGACGGGCAAAATAATTATGAGAAATATTTAGGTTATGTCCGGACATGATCTAAATATTAATGCCCGCTTATGTGGCTCAATATGAGCCATATTCTATTTTATTTTATTTTTTTATCTTTTAGATTTAAAATAAAATAAATGTAGTCTATGTTAGGCCACGTGGGCCTGTTAGGTCATGTTCGAGCATGACTTAAATATTTCTCAATAATTATTAGTCCTCTAAAAGGAGTAGCAAGTCGAATGAAAAAAAGAAAAGTTCACTCAGAATAATCTGACTAGTTTTGGAGGAAATGATTCAAAATATAAGAGTTGGGTTGAGATAAGAGAAGTTTTCAACCCCACTCAAATTTTCGGGTTCATTTTTCCAACCCAACCCTTATATTTTCGGGTCGGATCGGGTTATCGGGTCAAATAATAGATTATAAATACAAATATATTTTAACAAATTAGTCCTATAATATACATAAACAAAATACAATCTCCAATCAAGGTAATGAAATGAATATAAATATTAAATATGTAAAATATACAATAAAAAGTC
>JBBMKA010000002.1:26623-83812 GCA_037833695.1 Sechiopsis laciniata
TAATTAAAAATTTTAATATATATATTTTGTCATAAATTTTTTAACCCATCTAAAAAGTAAAAACAATTTTGAAGTAAATTTTTATTATTAACTTTATTTAAAGTAAAAAAATTAACTTTATTTTCCATTACAAATTAATATATTTTATTTATTAAAAAAAATCTACCGTCTGCATAGCAGTTTCAGAGCAGAACAGAAATAGAAAAATGTGCACCACCTCTTAAAATTTCATATAGGACAAATTTTTTACCTTTTTTTGTAAAAGATTTCAAAACAACCTCTTTTTTGTAATAGTTTTAGAACTAACCCCCATTTTTCAATTTGCCCCATTTTTTTGAAATATTATTTTATTTATTATTATTTTACCTTAATCTAACATTTTTTTTAATCTTTTGTTCGTTACGACATTGATTTCATTTTTATAGTATTCTTTTGTAATTGTATTTTTTCATTTGAAACGTTCTTTCTTAATTTTATTTGTAGTAAGTTTCTTTTACAATATTAATAACATAGTTTTGTTGAATTCCATTTATTTTTTATTTACAGTTTCATAATGATTTTTGTTTCACTACTATAAAGTGAATTTTATATTTATTTTAAAATATTATCTTTAATTTTTATTACAATATCAATAATATAGTTTCTTTTTCAATCTTTCCTTAATTATGGATTTGAATCGTTGATTGCTTTTTAATTATATTAGTACTCTTTAATAAAATTATCTATTTTTTCATAAATTTATATAAAAAAAACCAAAGTTCTATAACTCTTTAATATATACTTTTGTTGATTTTTTTGGTCTAAAAAAAACTCTTTAATTATATTTAGTACACTTTAATTATATTTAATGTTAGGATTTTTTATGGGTTTAAAATATCAAAAGTTTCTTAAAACCTTAAAGTGTTGCTTAAAGTGAAATTTATTTTTGGATAAATTTATTCCCTTACTTTTTTTATTAAAAAAATATTTTTTTAATTCGCCTATATTTTTATCTAATTAAATTATAGAAAAGTATATGTCTCATGAAATTAAATTAAGTCTCATGGAAAAAATATATATTACTATTCATTTGTCCTTACATATTCTCCACACGCAATGGATGAGATTTAATTTACTTACGTTTTTGAAGACGAAATCTAATTTAATGAGCTAATGTGTACATTGATTTTTAAAATTGGTCCTTTAAAAAAAATCTAGAAAAGGATTGAAAAATATATGTTTAGAAAGAATATTTAATAACAAAACTTATTTTTAATTATATGTTTTTAGAAAACTATGTATATATATATATAGTTATATATTCAATGATTATTATTATGGATTGTTTAGTTTTTTTTTTTTCTTAAAAAAAGTTTTTTAAACATTCTTATAGAGAAATTAAATATTCTTATATTTAATTTGATAAATGAAAAAGATAAGAATGTGATAAAATCTAACTTATCTATGTAAGTTAATTTCTACAACTTATATAAATTAATTTAAATTATTATGAAATCTTAAATGTTGAGAACTTATCTTTTTTTTACCTACCTCTTTTTTTTTATACTGCAGGGAAAGGGGATTCGAACCTTTAACCTCATAGTTACTAGATTATACAAGATGCTTGCTTTTGTTGGCACCTTTTTTTTTCTTTGTTATTGTTAACTCTTATATTTAACTTCACTTTCCTTTTTTTTAGCACTTTCTTCAAACTTCTACGAACAACCAACTTCTAACTTTTATAGCAAGAATGCTCTCAAACCAATGGGCCAGTCAAAGATATCTAAACATTATTTTACCTTATTTTTATATTTATTTATGGTTTGCCCTATTTTTTCTTGGATTACCTTTAAAAAAAATGGTTGGATTACTCCATCTAACCATCATTTTTATTTTCTTTTGTTGTAGTGTCAATCCATTTTAATATAGGAATAGAATTAAATATTTGAAAAAATAATATTAAAAAGAAATAGTAAAATAGAAATTACAACTATGTTAAAGACATACGAAAAGTTAAGAGAATGTTTTACTATTATTATTTATTAATTTTTTTTTTAGTTTAAAAGTTGGAAAAGGAGGATTCAAATCCATAATCAAAAAAAGGAAAGATTGAAAAAGAACATATATTACTAATATTGTAAAAGAAACTAAGTACAATGTTTAAAGTGTTTTAAACTATATTATTTTTAATGAATAAAAAAAGTATTAGGATATGATATTCACATGTGCAACTTGTATTTTCTAGTATATATATAGAGTTAAAATACAAAATTCACTATTTTCATAAGAAATCTCAACAACTAGTTTGACTTGATACAAGTAAAATATTTATAAAAAAAAAAAAAAAGCGAAGTAGAGATGAACAAGAAAATAGAATAAAAATAGATACTATATGACTGAACCCAAAAAAATCGACATCATAATACAAATATTTGTTGAAAAATAATCGTGGGAAAAGGGAAGTAAACTATTCACAGATCGCAGCTTTCAACAAGTGAAAAAAATTCGCTTTTAAAAAGCACTATTGTTTCTTCCTATATAATGCCTCATTGGCCAAATACACTTTTTTTGCAATAACAAATTCCAATTGAAAATCAAACAGCTAAAAAAAAAATTAATCATCATTGGAATTCAGCTATTTTTTTTTTTTTTTTTTTTTTTTAATGCTTTTTCATGCTTGATTTGTTTACATATTACCATTTTCATCAACTGATGATTCGGAGGCTGAGTCATCCGTTGTCGAGTTGGAAATGATCTCTGATTGGCTACTGTTTTCGCTGTCTGAAGTCGTCGAAGTTTTGTCATCGCCACGTTGTTTCAAGAACCAATACATAATACTTGCAGTTAAGGTGAGGATCATCTTTTGGTTCACCTAATAACAGAGAAACAAAGGATATTAATAGTAATTAAGGCATTAATATTTTAGTTAAGATATTACAATTTAAGTTTAATTTAAAGTACGCCCCGATTTTCCTCACGGTTTGGCTGAATCTCCAAAATTATCCTGGTTGTTATTAGTTTATCTTATTACCCGACACATTTTCTTTAGATGTGGGAGAGAAAAATAATAAACAAATTTTTAAAGTAGATTTTTGAAAACGTGATGCAAATCTGACTCCTTCCTTTTTTTTAAAAAAAAAGAACTATAATGGTATTCAATTTAAGTGACACTATGTATAACCTAGTAAAAAAAAAAAATGAAATACCAATAAGAGTAATAGTTCAGTTGTATTAGTGTAATTATGAATTAAAAAGTCATTTGTTCCAATTCTCTAAACTTGTTGATTTTTTTTTTTTTTTAATTCAACATTTATTTTAAGAAATTTTAAACATGTAACGACAATATTATTGGAGCTTTGCTCTTTTGGACATAAAACTACTCACTTTGAAACCATAAAAACCAAAAATATATTTGTCAAAAGTACAAACTAGCAATCTAACCAAATATTTGCCTTGATAAATTGTCAGTTCTTGGTTTCATCTTTTGATTTGCTGTTTTTTAATCCAATCCTTTATCAAATCATTCATTAACAATTTATAAATGTAAATTTAATCAGACAAAGAAGGTAAAAAAGATTTGAGTCAAAGATGAGAGTACCTCAGTGATGTCTTCAGGAAGCAAAAATATGGAACATCCAAGCTTCCTTGCAATGCTAATGATGTAAGTTGCGTTCATCTTTTTCTCCTCGTCTATGGTTGTCATCATTACACAAAAAGAGCAAAATATTAGAAAATTGGTCGACACGTGGGGATGTTTTTTCAATAATGCATCATCAAACAATGTTTCAAATTTAAAATTACCAACTTTAAACGATATCTACAATATCTCTTTCGAATTTGAACAGCTGTATATATCAAAATGTATACAGCTGTATATATCAAAATGTTTTCGAAAATATTTTGAAAACATTTCACATATAGCATAGAAATGGGACGGTTATAGTAAAATGATCAAAATATTTATGTCAATCAAATTTTCAGTTAATAGATTCAATTAGTTTATTGATTAATTTTTAATTAATTCGCTCAAGAAAGGAGTAAGATGAAAATTTTAAAAAAATAAAATCAAAATTTGCTATAAACAAATTGTTTATGGAAAAATGTTTTAATAGAGGATTTTGCATGTATAATAAAAAATAGCAAAGTATTTTCATCTATAATAGAAAATCAAAACTAATTCATTTGTAGTAGAAAATTCATATTGAATTCTATCAATAGGTTAGTTCTATGAGTGGTAGAATTCAATCAGTAGTAGACTCATTGTATCACTTGTTAAATTCTATCATTGATAGAAAATTATATTATATCACTGGTTGAGTTCTATCACCGATAGAAAATTATGTGATGAATTATTTTAGAAATTGTGCTGCAAATATAATATAAAAAGTAGAATATATAATACAAAAGGTAAAATGTGGTAAATTCTCTTAATTATATTATGTGGTCTAAAAGATCTTATACATAGCAATTTCCCTAATTTTTATTTAAGGTAAAGGAATGCATCATAAAAGCATACCGGTGGTTCCTTTGGTAACAAGACTCCAATTGACCGCTCTTGGCTGCACTGAACTAAGAAGCTCCAAGAAAAATGTTCCATTCGACAAACTTTTGTCCTGTAGATTGCATATTATGATTTAACAATCAGTGATTAAGGAGTATTATCAATAACGGCATTAAATGAAAATATTATTCAACTTAATTTATTGATTTCTTCTGAGGGTTACTTTTATTCAAGATAAATGAAGGCAAGTTCTCTCAAAAAAATAAAAAATGATTAGGTGCAAGTTAATTGAAAACGAGTATTTCAATCTTAATTCAGTATTTATATGCCCATGCTTTCTTTTAATTTTTGAAACACCATGCTTTCTTTTAATTAGACCCTAAGTTTTTAAATGTAATGTTCTAATATCTAGACGTGACATAAAATTGATCAACAAACTCTATCTTTCAAAATTACATAATCACCTGCACTGCCAACAAGAGTAGATATTTCAATTTTAGTTTAGTATTTGTATGTCTATGCTTTCTTTTAATTGGCCCCTAATTTTTAAATGTTATGTTTTAATATGTAGATGTGGTATAAAATTGACAAACAAATAACTTAACTTCATCTTTCAAAACCTAAAAATGATGTGCCACTGACTTGATGTATAACTTAATAATCCATATGTTATGTGTTCAAATTTTGAAAAAAAAATAAAAAATTATGAGCACTTTCAAAGAAAGGGTTAAAACTTTGCATTAAAATAGTTAGAAAAAAACTTTGCATTAAAATCTCTAACTAACACCAATTTTAATGTAACTTTCAAAAAACAGTAAGTATGAAGAAAGAGTACCTTAAAACTATCCATACGACACTGGCTCCCAGAACTTCTGACTTTGTTATTTGCCCATTGCAAAATATCAGCATCAATGATTTCCTTTCCAAAGGAGTGGAATCTTAAGTTCTTTAAAAGTTGAAGGATGTTGCATCTCATCAGTTGCCACAAGTAAGCTGAAAAGAAAGCCAGAAATTTTCACCTGAGCAATATGTTAATGGGAATAGTTCCAAATGTAATATTTAACTCTGCAACTAAAATCTTAAATATTGTCCAACTAATCTGAAAATCTTCATTTGTAATTAATAGGAGTGTTGATCGGTTGGTCTGTGTCGATTTTCGGTGAAAATTGACACTGAACCGATCGATCGATTCGCTTAAAAATGACACCGACATCGACGAGACGGTTAAGTCGATTAAGGAGATCGGTTAATTCAGTTAATTCATTTTATTATTTTTAATTAAAAAAACATATTCATTGTATAATTTTTCAATAAAAATGTAAGAATTAATTTTAAAAAATTGAACATCTTAAATAATTTTGGGAAAAACATTTAATTTTAAGTTAATTTTGCAATAATTTAACTAGAAATATAATTAATTATATTAAAAAAAAATAGTAATATTAAACAAAGTCGATCAACTTAACCGACCGATTTAACAGACAAATTTTTGGTTAAATTTTTTAACTCACAAATACTTGAAAACGAATGACCGCCCTTTATTCAGTCGGTCAAATCGGTTTTCGAGAAATGTATGAAATAACCCTTGTAATTATGTCTGTGTAACAGAATGACAAAATTGACTAGCTTACCCAATATCAATTTTTTATTCCCTTGCACGATATCATTTCCAGCAATATTAACCAGAGAGAACTTCAATTGCTTCCCTATTTTGACAACTTGGTTGCAGTTTTCTACTTTTCTAAACGGCATTTTAATTGGAGGCTTATTTGCAATCTTCCAATTAACAATTCCTGGAGACACCTTGTCTAGCGTTTCAAGAAGAATCCATCTGAAAAGTGAAGGGGAAAAATATTTATTTCACAGTAATTTTTGAAAACGAATTTTCTTCAATATTAAAAAATGAAAGATATTCAGAGATTTACTCTGACCTAGCATTATAGCGCACTATCTCGAAAGAACAATCAAGAAAATAATATTGTATCCTATTTTAGGTCAAGTTAAAATAATATGTCACAATAATTTTTACCCATTTCTAAGATCCTCAAAGACATTATTGATATAAGTTGAAAGCCCCATGCTATTAATCCATAAACGGAATGCTCTCTCTTCTCTGGAAATTTGGGTATCATCTGGCATTGTCTCTAGAAAAGATATTTGTTTTGTCTGCGTAGATAGCCCATTCCTACAAAGTATGGTAAATAGCATTGGCAAAATTAATGATTATAGACAAGTAACAATAAGGTACAACAAAGTAGTGAGCATGAGAAAAAAAAAACAAACAAACATCGTAGAAGTCAATAGTTCAGAGGACAGCTAACAAAACCAATTATTTAAATGCGTACTCAAATCCAAGTTACATGTCATTTTATACAGAATTTGTCATTTGTTGGTGTATATGCATGTATAGCATGCATTTTTTTTTTTTTGAAACAAGGGTAACCACGCTCGTCCCTAGGCCAGGCACCGAGAGACATCGAAGGAGTAATGTCACAGCTAAGTCTCGAACCTGAGACCTTGAGGGGAGCATACCCTCAAAATCCAAGTCTTCAACCACTGTGCCACCCCTTGGGGACGTATAGCATGCATATTAGAACGTAATTTTGCATTCATGTCATGTTTATAGGTCTATTTCGTAGAACAAGCACAGCACAAACTACAACGGGCTCGCGTAGTTCATCATACACTAATATAGGATACAAATATTTAGAATGAGCTTTCACCAGAAAAAATCACCCATAGAATTGGATTGTACAAATAAGAACCAAATGCAGTTCTGCTCAAGGAGTAGATTCTTAACTCACCTATGCTGAAAGATATGAGCAACGAAAGCGAGGTTCAAATTTGGCGAGCCTTCCACAATATCTTTAGCTGTAAGATATCTTTTGCAACCCATCTTATCTGCTTGTTCAAGAACCAACTTTGCTCGTTCTAAAGAATCCTTCACTGTCAATATTGATTGATTACTGTGCTCAGGTGCAAGAACTTTTAAAAGGTAAGCATATGCTTCTGCATCCTGCAAAACAGATATCTCACATGTTCAAAAAAAAAAGTCTATAAAAGGAAAATAAAAATATATGCTATTTAGAATAAAAATATGTCAAATAATAAATATCCAGGCTAACTTCTTCACTTTTGGTGAGGCAAATATAGGAGGCTCTGCTTATGTTAGCAACAATAGCAGATGTGTAATGAATCATCCATACACTTTTCATCAACATAATGTGAACATAATTGAAACAATTACATTTGTCAAACATTAGCCGATGTAGAATGAATTCAAAGTTTCATGTTTTGATATAGATCTTTGCATATCCTACTAGAATGTAGAAATATCAAATACGAACTTCTTTATCAGCATAAAGTAGTTATATAAAACACAGATACTGATTTCTAGTGCCCTACAGGTTGGTATGAATCTTGTGCCAACAGCTTCCGATTGAAATTGGAAACGTAACTGTAGTCATAATAGCTATAAATCAACAGTAATGTCAACTCAGAAATTCGCAAGTGTAGATCAAGTTACCAAATAAAAGTTGAAAATATGAACAGGTCTTGAAATAAGAAATATTTTTAAATAAAGAAGCTAAGCATAATTTCTACCTTTATGTCAGAAGAGAAGTTTGTTACTGTCTTCTTGTATCCTCCTTTCTTAAGTTGAAAATTCATCCACCTCAATAAGATCTTTTCTGGAGGTAGGCTCATCAACTCCTCCACATCCTGGCAGTTAGAGAATTCAATAATGTCTCCCAAATAATCTGTTGCTAAGAGATCTGTAAAAGTACGGCTTTCTGTAACAGAGAATATATAAGGCCATTATTACCTTACTATCACCAACCAATTCCACCAATTGAGGGGTCTTTTTAAGGTTGAGGTCTGCCAATAATTGTATCTGGTACAATAACCATTAGGAGGAGTGAATAAATCTAATCATAAAACTTTTGCAAATGTGTAACATAGAAAAGTTATGATAATTGCTCTATGGTAAAAAAGTCAGTGTAAAACAGTATCATGTTCGAAGTCTGTATGCGTATAAATAAATAAAATAATAACATTGTTAAAATCTCATCACTGTCTTTTACCTTGATAATCTGAGATATAAGTCCGAGTACAAGATGCCGCTGCAAATGGAAACAGATGATTTAGAACTCATTCTGATCAGTAAAGTTGAAAATATTACTTAGAATACTATTTTAAAATAACCTGAGATGAATATCCTCTCCAGGCTCTTCTATTCATTCATCAACAATTTGATTACTTTAGAACATGATGAATAAACTACTAGATTACGAATTTTCACATCATGTAACTCAATGTTGCAGTACCATTTTGGAAGGTGAAACTTCAGCTAGAAGACTGAAAAGGACTTATAGCTGGCATCTTAAAATGGTTACTATTTCGTTAATTCATCCACATAACCAATAGGTTACTACATTATTTTTTAGCTTCATTGGGAAAAAATGTTACAGGAAATAAAGAACAGATAAGGCTCAGAAGCAGGGGAGTAAGGTAGTCCCAGTAGAAATAGAATGAAAGAGAAAAACAGGGGAAAGAGGGTGGCAAATTTTTTTGATCAATAATAACATTGTAACCTATTGGCATCCATTTAGAGACCTGCAACATTTAAAAACTAGCAGGGAAAAAAACTAAAATAAATGGGCAAATAGAAAGAAAATTTGAACTTGTACTTCATAAATTAACAAGAAAAGGAAAAACAGTCTCAGAGAATTAAAGTTGTTCAAACCCCATAATATGTCTTTTGGTTCGCTTTAGTTCCTCAATATTGATAAAATTCACTTGCTTATCATGTCTTGGGCTTTATGGGGAGGCTCATAAAAATAAATAGTTGGAACATACTCCAAAGTTGAATGGCATGGAAAATTGAGTAGAAATAACATTTTGACTATGTTTATTATGATAGCAAAGAGAAATATACATACCCTTCCTTCAATAAAATCCTGTGTTCCAATGTTTACTACGGTACATCCAATGGCCTTGGCAGAGTTGAGGCAAAGTGTATGATTTTCATTTCTTTCCCAAGGATTGAGCACAGCCTTTGTATTGATTGCACGATCATCAATAGTTCCCGGAACTGCCACATTGATTAGTTTACTGTATCCACCAATAACAGAATCTATCATTGTAATCAAATCCAATCAAATTAGGAACAAATGTATTAAACGAGAGAGATCTTACCAGAGAAGGACACCGTCCTTCGCAATCTCGAATAGATTATTCGTGGTAGGGTCTATGGGGAGATATCTCTTAAGAAATTTATCTTGTGAAAGGTAACTGTTGATATGTGCAACATAAGATGCCTTCTCCGATTCGCTAATTGTATGAAGCAAAGTAGTGGTGGCCGCCTTCAGAAATGCCGATGAATTCTTCGCACCAGTTCCAGTTCTAGCACTTGCATGAGCTTGCAATTTCAAATAGACCTGCCATGTTCATAACAAAATCATCCAAGTGAACACATCCGAATATTCCAATTCATTCTTTTTTGAACATTTTCATTGGAAAAACTTGAGATAGATTGAACATGAGCATGATCAGACAGTCCATACTTTAAGGAAGAATTCGTAATCGACTTCATCATCCTGATTCTGATACAAATCTTGAATAAAGGAAGCTCTCTCTTGCTCGGTAAGATTCTCTCCGACAACTTTAAGCCTCGACATCTTGGAAGCCAAGTCTCCAAGCGTAAGCCTCCCGTTCTCTCTTTTCATACTCATGTACTGCGAAAATCCAATCAGATCCAAACCAAAAACACTAAGAACCGATTGTTCACACACTAAACAGCTAAATCTAACATCAAAAAAAAATCAAGAATGCTACAGAGCGATCTTCACATAAAACCAAAAACACTAAGAACTCGTTTCAACACCGAAAAAGGCAAAAACATACACAAGAAACAAATCAAAAACACCATAAGCTCTCTTCATATCAAACCAAAAACACTAAAAACTAACCGTTCCAATAGACCAAAAACAAATCAAGAATGCTACACAGTGCTCTTCACGTCAAACAAAAAACACTAAGAACCAATCGTTTCAACGCCGAAACAGTGAAATCATACACCAAAAACAAATCAAGAACTCCATAGAGCGCTCTTCATAGGCTCATAGCAAACCAAAAGCACTAAGAACTAACCGTTCCAACACTTAAAACAGCCATAGACCAAAAACAAATCAAGAATGCTACAGATCGATCTTCAAATCAAACCAAAAACACTAAAAGCCAATAGTTTCAACACCAAAACAGCCAAAAAGTAAACCAAAAACAAATCAAGAATGCAACAGAGAACGCTCTTGCTCTTCACATCACATCTAAAGCAAAACGAAAACCGCCAGAATTCACACAAATGAATCAAAACACAAAGAAAGAGATGAACTACATACATGAGACTTGAGGCTGCGGAGCTCGACTTGAGTGAACTGGTTGTGGAGCCATGGATCTGAGACGAGAATGCCAACATAGCCCGACATAACTCCGGTTTTCAGCAATGATGCTGATAACGATTCTCCTTCTTCTTCTTCTTGATCTTCAACTTGTTGTTGATTTTCGCTTCAGGTTTCAGAGATTCAGAGAAGGGAAAAAGGAAGAAGAAGAGGAATGGCAAATGGCGATGGTAGGCCAAAGGTTAGAAGCTGTCAGAATTTCAAAGTTTGTTGGAAGAGGAGAGAGAAAGAATTCAAATAATGACTTCACTATCCCCATTTCACTTTCTCCTCTCTCCATTTTTAAAAAAAAAAAAAGAAAAAAGAAAGAAAGAAAGAAGCAACAAAGAAGTGAGCGTTGTACTCAAGTTGGGGCCACTGTTGTTGTTTATATCATTTATTATTTTTTATTTTATTTTATGTTGTTATTTATTGTGACTAAAATACCCTTCTAAACGGCTCAATAAACCCTCCAATTTTGACGTCTTATTTTTCTTTTCAAACTCATCAAATACTTCTAAACGGCTAAATAAATTCTTCAATTGTGATTAGAATTTACTTTAGATGATAACTTTTTTTGTTATCTATTATTATAATTATATTTTTATACAAATACTTTATCCCTTGCAAAATTTTGAATATTTGTTTTGTTTTAACACATTTCAATTCAATCATTAGATTAAAAATTATTCGTGACATTAATTAAAAATTATATTGATTAAAGACATTGATTGAACACTATTTGTAGCATTAATTTTCACCCCAATTTTATGTTACACATGAATTTCTACTTAAAAATTGTTATTCATTAAAAAAAAGGTTTTTTTTTTATAATTATAAATGAAAAATCTCCTACTTTTATTTAAGGGTGTACATAAGAGCCAACAACTCGAGAAACTTGGACTACCCAAAATATATGTTATATATATTTGCGTGTGTGAGAGAAAGAATGATTAATTAATAAGATAACTTTTTAGCATATTGATATGGAGCATGTATTAGTAAGATGAGTAACATCTGGTTAAGTATAGTATGCATCTTTTTTCTTTTTTCTTTTTTAATTTGTTTATATATTTATGGGGTATGAATTAGTTTTTTTTTATAGGAAGAGGAGAAAAACACAACCTGAGAACCCTATATTTCAGGTTGAGTTGCTCTAATTCATAGGGGTGGAGGGGTTGGAGGATTGACCAACCCAAAAAATTGAGTTGGTCCAAGAAACTCCCTTAACCTAACCCAACCTCGGAACATGTACACTCCTAGGGATATGGTGGTCCTATAAGTAGCCTTAGTCGTGTCTTACAATTCAAATATGCATCCTTCGCATTCCAGTCCCCATTAAACAAAATTGTGATCAGTGTGACTTCCAATATCAACAATTGTTGACTTCTCCAGGCTGGCGAACCCCACGCCACTCAGATGGTTGCCTGAATTATTGAGCAGATTAATTAGTGGTTATGGGTGTACAAGGGTTGAGTTGGGTTATAATTCTATTTGGGGTTCGGTTGGGTTTTGATTTTTCAATTTTTGTTGGGTTGGGTTGGTTATAGGGTTAACCAATTTTGAGCTCGTTCAACCCAACCTAACCTAAACTAAGGAATAATATATACATATACATACATATGTGTGTGTGAGAAGATGAATTAATAAATAAACTAAGTTCTTAGCATTTTGATAAATAACATGCACTAATAAAATAGGTAATCTAATATCATCCATCTTTTATTCATTTGTTTATATATTACAGAGTGTAAATAGAGTTGTTTTATAGAAGAAAGAGGAGATCAACACAACCTGAGAACCCGACTAAAAAATATAGGGGTGAGTTGGGTTGGGTTGCTATAATGTATAGGGTTGAACCAGTTAGAGGATTGAACCACCTGAAATTTTGATTTGATCCTAAAATTTTCCCTAGTCCAACCCAACTCAGACCATGTACACCCCTATCAGTGGTGGTGCTCCCACGGAGTAAGCAGATCACACGAGCACTCGACACATAGACGATCATGTTGCACATTACACACCACCTACACAAAATCATCAAACAACGTCATGCATGGCACACATCCACTTACAAAACACCAATGACGAACATGTCGTACGTTACATAATACCAAATACGCCGTACAACACACACTATCATGGGAACACATTCACTCACAGCGATCATGTCATCTCACAACCGCACACATGATACAACCAACCACACGAGTCACAATAGGTTTCATAAATCATCGAATGACTCATACTGACGTCATACACTGTTAGGTTTATATGAGTCGTAGAATAAACTATCTCTAATTTAGAGAGAATTTAATATAGCACGTGATCTAGCACCTAAGATTTAAAATTCAATGCCAACAAGAGCAGTAGCTCAGCGACATCAGTATACACTCATTGACCATGAGGTCATGGGTTCGAATTCACCCACCCCCAATTGTTGTAATCTAAAAAAAAAGATTTAAAATTCAATTTTTTTTTTAGGGGGGAATGAGACCAACAAACCCTACATGGCACAACTGCTCTCAAATAATATGAGAGCCAAATACCGATTTATGAGCTCGAACTCATGACCGTGGAGTTGAAATAGATTAACACTAAACAAGATTTAAAATTCAATTATAACTTAAAACATATATATCTGTAATTGTCTGGGTCAGCTTGCGCGCACCTCGACTAATGTTAGGAGACATACCACCTAACCTTATAATATTTTGATGTCAAGGAAATTCATAGGAAATTAATTCTTATGTAGATGACCACCATGAATTAAACTTCATCACCTTAAGCACCTCTTTGACCAAATTATAACTTAATACAAATAGTGTTGCGAATCTCACATTAAAAAATAATAATAATAACATTTATAAGATAAATGAGTTACTTTTCTCATAATCAATTAATTATGATATCTAACTTTATATTATCTAATATGATATATTATAGTCGATTAAATCTAACTAAATATATTTTTTTCAAAAAAACTAACTAAATATACGGTTCATTAAAAGAAAATTGAAATTTAATTTAATAATAGAAAGTACCATGTTGAGGGACATATCAACCTATTTAAGATTTCAGAGAGATAAAATTAGCAAACTTGGAAAGAGAAGAAAAAAAAAACTCGTATAAATAGACAATACCCACGAATTAAAAAACAAAAAATCTATGTAAAACAAGACAACGAAATTTGAGTGTACTAAAACATAAGAAATTTCCCGATAAGATAACAATAGTATAACAAAAGTAAATCGAATGACAAGATAAAGAGAATTCTATAAAATAAGAAATCAAATTTGTAAAACCCTACCATAATCAATAGACAATACTCACGAATTAAAAAACAAAAAATCTATATAAAACAAGACAAAGAAATTTGAGTGTACTAAAACACAAGAAATTTCCCGATAAGATAAGATGCAATAATCAAATATGTTAAATATAACAAAGTAAATTGAATGACAAGATAAAAAGAATTCTATAAAATAAGAAATCAAATTTGTAAAAACTCTACTATAATCAATTATCAGGAAAATAGTTCAAAAATTAGATTAACATTATTACTTTTCTCTCACAAGAATTATTATTGTTAAAGGATGGCATGGGCACTATGAATGTCCAAGAAGTGTCCTTTTAAAAAGGAAAATAATAATGGAAGAATTTAAATTATATCAGTGACAACAATAAAGTAAATAATTAGGGAGGACAATAAAAAAAGCACACTTGTCTATTTTCTTTGAAGCTCCCTCACTCCTAATCATATTGCAAAGTACAAATTATACTATACTTAAAATCTAGAAAGAAAGCGCTCTTAAAAAATAAAGAGCAGTTAAAATGACTAGAATTTGAGTGACATCATGCACATGAATAAAACTCTTCAATAAGTTTATTGGATTTTACTATGTATAGATGGAATCTCATCATTCATGCCTAACAAATTGATGTGGTATATTCATATCATAACATATAAATATTAAAAACTAGCATTTTTATTGAGACTCAAATTTATAGAAAAGAAAATGGATGGAGTTAAATATGCAATATTTATAGACAAAAATATTTGGTTATTAAAGGATTTTAACTCCTTTAGAGCATACCTGTTAGTCGAGAATATAGGACTAGTACGCTAAATAGAACTTAGAAGCCAATGGCATGACCAATGGATTTGTAGCACTCCAATAAGCCATTTTGGTCTCCATTTGAAGTCTTCCACCCTCAATTGTTGTTGAATTCTCAAAGCTTTCCTGCTTTGTTTTTTTTCAACATGCAATACTCTCATATCAATATATTAGGTTGTCCTCTTCTTATATATAAAAAATATTTCTCTTAACTTAGAGAGGTAGAATTTTGTTCGTATGCTTTAGCAACAATCCTTCCCTTGAATAATGTATATTTTGAACCCTTAGAGACTTACCTGCTTTGTCTATATCCAAAACCATAGGAGGTTGATTTTAGATTAGTAGTTTTCATCCACATTGCTAAGTTAAGAGTCTGGTTTAGGTTGATTTTAGAGTAGTAGTCTTTACCCACCTTGCTAAGTTAAGAGTCTAGTTCTGATACTACTTGTTAAGGATAATTAACATTCACATATCTTCACATCAATATGATGTTGTCCACTCTTGGCAAAAGTGTCATGGTGCCACTTTTGGGTTCACCAACCTTGAATCTGATCTCAATTTCACTTTAATTGGACATAATACTCTTTAAGATTTAATGAGCTATAATAGCTTATTAGATAGTATGGGCATTCATCTCGAACCCAATTGGTGATAAGAGAAGTGGTCTACCTATCTTATAAATGTTTGAAGGACTCTCAACTTTTTCAATGTAGAATTCTTAAACTGTCCCCTCAACATTTTTTGTTTTTTAGATTTCAAATATCTTGAATCGAATCTCAATTTTGTTTAACATTTTTTGGGTCTCACCTATCTTGTATATTGATAGGAGGCATCTACTCTTTCCGATGTGTGATGCTCAAATCATGACTTTATTTTTTGTCACTTGCTTAAAAGATGTCATATCAATGGAGGCGTTATCTCAACTTTATGTACAAAGATTTTTTTCATACTCAGCAATGTGGAATTTTTTTCACATGTATTAACAACACTTATTTGCCATCAAATTCTATTAAGTTTTTTCTCTTACTAGCACATGCGCCATTAAACGATAGAGCTAAAAAAGAACTTTACGAGAGAAATATGTTCATAAATCGAAATGTTGCGATACTGCGAAGTTGGTAGGAGAACAAAAAAAAAAAAACGAATTGATTGATGTGGGAAAAAGAATCCTCTAAAGATAAGAAATTCTAAAGATATTTTTTATATTCGTTTTCGAGCTAGTTTATATGCATACCAAAACTATTTTCTTTCCTTTCTTTTTATAAAACATATTGTTTGAGTTTATAATAATTTATCATAAAAATCTAAACTATTTCTTAGATATATCGTAAATGGAACCTTTAATTTCTTAAAGTTTAAAATTCTCAGTAAATGACAAATAAAATATAAAATACATTCAATTATAGGAGACTTTTGATGAGTATCAAAATAATGAAACTTTTTTTATAAATTTCAAAATGTTAGAAAAAAAAAATTCAAATAGAACAAAAATTAATTTTATCAAATTAATAGTTATAAAATTGAAAGGTTTAATCAAGTGAAATTAATAGATTTTTGAAAATTTTATAATCAAAGTAGAGATACTAAAATGTGTTATCTATAACAAATCACTGTAAAATGTATTTTATATTATATCATCTTTTTTTTTTTTTTTTGAGTTCACGTTATATGCCCATTGATTAACCAAGTAATAGGTTAGCAATTTTGGTGTATACTCAATCATTAAAGAAACATAAATTTAAATCTCTCATTTTTAATTGTGGTAATAAAAAAAAAAATTTTAAAGAAAAAACCTCACTAATTTTTTAACCAATAAAATATATTTCTACATTGCATATTAATTCCGTAAACTCATTTTAACATTGAGTTAAAAGGAAGATTAAATTTTTCACAAAACAGAAAAAGAAGAAAGATGAAAGGGGAAAAAAAAAAAAAAAAATCAAACATTAAGGGTTAAATTAAAAAAAAAAAAAAAAAAAAAAAAAAAAAATCAAATTTTCTTTAAAAAAAAAAAAAATCAATATTCGGATTGTATTTTTTGAATAAATGGCGCGGCTATTCTCTGAAGGTCAAAATTACAAAAATAACCTTAACGTGAAACGCACAACAACACTGGAACAAGAAATGATAGCTATAAAGTGAAAGGTCAAGTTTGAGAAGTCGAAACATGAAACCGACACGTGTCGACGTCTAAAAAATTCAATTTTTACGTCAAAAGAAAAGGGTAGCTTCGTCATTTAAGAAGGCGGCAAAGTTTGCAAGCTTTCTCACCGAAAGAGATATTTGATTTAATTAGGCAATAGTCGGTTATATAAAAGTTTGTTTGGGACCCATTTTTATTTTATATTTTATTTTATTTGGTTTGTTCAAAATAGAATTATGAAATTACGTTTGAATAATAATCGTTTAAATGACGCCAACTAAACTATACTTCGAGAAACATTATGTATAGCTTTTATAATTTCAAATATTCCATTTTTAAATAGTGTTAATTAAATTTACACCGACTCTTATTAGCTTAACAACTAAATTATTGATCAACCTTACTTTGTAATGATTTAACTTTTATTAAATAGGTCGGTAGCGAGTTGGTTATCTTATTTGATAATAATCCATTTCAACTCTACGATCATGACGGGTTTAAGTCAAAAAATCAATATTTAATTCGCATATTATTTTAGAGTAATTATATCATTCATCTAGGATTTGTTGGTTTTTTTTCCTAAATTTGTACTAAAAAAAGATTTAATCTCTATATTATTAATTTTATAATGAACAAAATTATATAACAATTTAATCAATCGTATGTATTATCGTTACGATCGAAATAATTAAACATTAAGTGTATTTATTAATTACAAAAAAAAAACACAAAATTAAATTCTTACATATCCAAATTGACATTTAATAGAGCAATAACTAAGCAACATCCTGTTATACTACTGACAAGATCTTGTCGATTGATCTATCAAATACATTTATAAATTTCAATTTAAAGTTAAATATTTGTAGTACTTAACAGAAAATCGAGTCGAAACCGAATAGTTCAATTTCTATCTTTTTAATTTTCTTATTTGGCACGAACCTGGAGATTTGGGAGAATGAAAATAAAATAACTAAAATAATAAAACTAAAGGATGAGATTAAACCTTGGGCACCGCATCGAGAAAAACGCAAGTAACAATGATATTTTCATTTATAGATGACTTAATGAAATAAATTAACCAACAATTTCTACCTAATCGACCTTATCGGAAAAGCTGGCCAAGTCCCTAAGTAACCTTAGGTCCTCTAATTCACAATTAATTTGATTAGCTGGGCACGATAGCATTACATATGTCAAGTTAAATAGTTTAATTAGTCTTAATTAGTTGGACACGATAGCGTTTCATACTAACGTAACTAACCACTTTAAGTTCTATGGATTGATTAAGATAAATTAATTAAACTGGGCGTGCACTCATAATTTGACTAATTCATTCTCTTGATTCTTAGGTCCTAACATGCAAACTACATAAATGAAGAGGAAAACTCTACTTCAATGCATACACGCGACATTCATATTATTAGCTAAATCTAACGGTCATACATTCAATTCAAAGCAATAGGTTGTCAATCTATCAACAACAGAACATATGATATGAATATGAACAACAATCTAAAGATAGAAAATGCTGGAAAATTCTGGAAAAACATAAAGATCTCACGAAAATAACATTGTACCGTATTTACAACTCGAAACGACATCGAGAATCTAGCCAATCATAAAAATAAGGAAGCCTAAACACCAAAATCTAATGATATGGGAGAAAACAAGAGGAAGAAACGAAAAAGTAGCAAAAGGCGACGCTCAAATTCGAGCTCTCTAGCTCTCAATACCTAAGAATAAGAAAACTAATCTTTTATAGTGTCTCGTGCGCGGATCGCGACAAATCCTAGACAACTGCATAATATTTTTGTTTTTGCAATATCTTTTTGCTCAGGTGTCTGATTGACCTCCGTTTTATTGCATTAGAACTGTATTTCGATATAGTTTCTTTAGATAACCTATTTGACATATTTTATGCAAAATATGAATTTATTAAATATGAAAACATTCAAGCTATCAAGAAATAAGCACAAAAAAGTTGGCCAAATTTGGTCAGATCAACTAGTAACAACAAGATTTGTGGTTAGAATTCTTCAAACTAAAAAAATTTACACTTAATTTTGATCCATTTTTTAAAATTAGTAATTATATGTATTTATAAATTACAAATTTAAGTTTTTACATAACAAATTTGGTTTTTGTTTTTATTATTTTATTATACAATAGTATTAGCAGAAGGAGGATTCGAATTGTAACCTTATAGTTACTAGGTTGTACAAGATGTCGGTAAAGTTCTGCTCTTGTTAACTTTTTTTTTTTTTTTTTTAAATTCTACAATAATTGTAGGTTGGGAATTTGATACTTAATTTTAATAAATTTTTAACCGTTAAACTTTTAAAAACTAAAAGACTGGTTTGTTATATTATCTCAAAAATAGAATTAAACTGTTACAAAATTTAAGTAGAAAACAAAATGCTTTATATTGAAAGGGTTCGGTGGCCTAATGGTTTCATTTGTGAAAATATAGTTCAACATCATGGTTTTAGGTTCGATACTTAGAATCAGTATTTGTAATCCCCCTTCCTCCAATTTGAGTGTTTTTTTTAGCTTTTTAATATTCGAACCACTACTCGTGGTTATTAACACATTATTGCTCTGGTTGGATTTTTTTTATAGAAAATCTGATGTAACATTACCCAAGCCATAAATGAGAACCACTACCTCTATTACAATAAGACCAATACATCAGAAGGGACAAACCCTCTTCCACAGCACAGAACAACCATTATAATAGAACATCAAGGCTAAAGGAAAACCAAGAAAGAAAGCATCCAGCCCAAACCATAGTTTTAATTAAGGAACTTTGTCAACACTATCTCAGTTGACTTTTGAGGGGTTTTGAAGAGTAAACCATTGACCATATAAATTACTGAGGGACAAGAATCCATGAAAGCAAAAAGGGGCAGACACAACTCCAAAGAGAAGCTGCTCTTACCCCGACATGACCAAAAACTTAACCTCCTAAGACTACCTTCATCCATAAGTTCTGACAAAAGATGCAACAACAAGAACACATTAAAGTAAAATAAAAATGATAACAATAACCTATAAACACCAACTGATAGAAGAAATAAACCAGTAAACGAAAAAATCAGGAAGGACCTCACCCGAAAACGCCAACCAAATGAGAAAGAAGAAGAAAAAAACAGCCAAAAGGGAAAAAGACTAGCCCTAAGAACCGCACAGGTCAAGAAAACCGACGGTTCAGCTTGAAAACCTGACCAGATCATTAGACCCGATTGGGTTGACATTGAACCTATCCAGTTCAAATGAACCAGACAAGACAACCTGTCGCATGCAGAACACCTAACACCACCTCGAGCCACACAACAAGCAGCTTTACTAACGTGCAACCTGCCATCTGACCAACTCAACGCCAACTGTCATCGTCATGCACTTGACTCGTCGCACTCACAACTGTCTTCCCGCAGACGAACTGAACATCGTTGGGAAACGTAGACCCAATCTTCATCTTCTTCAAGCCACCGAATTTAAACGAAACTTCTATCTCCTTTCTAAACCAAACTTCAACTACCCACTTTCCTCTGTCAAATGGAATATTTTTTGTCCCCCGAATCTCCCTCCATTTTCCATCTTTAACCTTTGATTTCTTGTTCACCAATCGCATGATCCAACACCATGTAACATTGACCAAAATAGGGTTAAAAATCGACAGAAGAGACCATTACTTGTCCCGTCAACGCTCCTAACTCTCGCCTCACGACCTTACCCGATTTGCACCTCAGAGGAGTGTTCACATAAATCAGGTAGGAGACGTTTCTCCCTCAAGGAGAGGAAGAGAGATAGCTTCATGATAAACTTTATAATTGAGTGGGCAAAATCCTGCCTTCTCCATTCTATTTCAAGACTATATATAGACCCCAAAATAATAAACTCTAGAAAATAATTACAATATTCAAATATTATAAATCTAGGAAATATTTAATTCTCTTTATAATTCCTAACACTCACTCTCAAGTTGGAGCATGTAAATTACAAATGCCAAACTTGTCAAGTAAAAATCTAAACGATTGTTTTCTAAGTGCTTTTGTCAAAATATTAGCCAATTGATGTCCAGTGGGAACATACTGAGTAACAACATTTTCAGATAACAACTCATCACGAATAAAATGACAATTTACCTCAATATGATTAGTACGATCATGAAATACAGGATTCTTTGCAATATGAAGAGCAGATCGACTATCACAAAACAACTTCATATGCTGAGGATGAAAAACACCAAGAGAAACTAGTAATGATTTCATCCATTTTAACTCACAAGTTGCAACAACCATTGCATGATACTCAGCTTCAGCAGACGAACGAGACACAGTTGTCTGTTTCTTAATTTTCCATGAAATAGGAGAAGAACCAAGAAAAACTACATATCCAGATAACGAGCGACGGGTCAATGGACAAGTCGCCCAATCACTATCACAAAAAACGGTCAAACTCATCTCACTCTTCGAGGGTAACAAAATACTTTTACTTGGAGCACCTTCAAATAACGCAGAACTCTTAAAGCTGTATCCCAATGTTGTACCTATGGAACATTTAAAAATTGTGCAAGAGTATGCACTGAATAACTCAATTTAGGACTAGTTACAGATAAGTAAACAAGACGTCCAACTAAACAATGATATCGATCTAGGTGTGCATACGGCTCCCCCTCGACACGAGCCAGTTGATGATTCTACTCCATAGGCGTGTCAATAGGTTTACAACCTATCATGCTACTTTCTGCCAAAATATCCAAAGTGTATTTACGTTGACAAAGAAATATTTCTTCTTCACTTCGAGCTACCTCAATGCCTAAAAAATACTTCAAAATTCTCAAATCTTTCATATGGAAATATGAACTCAAATAATCTTTAAATCTTAAAACTGCACCATGTGATGAACCTGCTATAATCAAGTCATCAACATATACAAGTACATGTAGAGATACACTACCCCGAATATAACTGAACAATGAATAATCAGCATAAGACTGTGTAAAGGCATAACCTTTTAAAGCATTAGATAACTTAGCAACCATTGTCAAGGTGCTTGTTTCAAACCATACAAAGACTTACGCAACCTGCAAACCTTTATGGGAACAGAAGCACTATACCCTGGAGGGAGTCGCATATACACTTCCTCTTCTAAATCACCATGAAGAAAAGCATTATGAACATCAATCTGATACAATTCCCAATTCAAACTTACAGCAACAGTAAGAAAAAGACGAACAATCCCCATTTTTGCTACAGAGGCAAAAGTTTCATTATAGTCAATACCTTCAACCTGACAATTACCAAAAACAACTAAATGTCCTTTAGGATGTTCAACTTCACCTGATGATGTATATTTAATTTTATACACTAAACCACTACCAATGGCTTTCTTACCAGGAGGTAAGTCCTCTAAAGTCCATGTGCCACTGCGTTCAAGAATATCAATCTCAACTTGCATGGTTTTACGCCAACCTGAATGTTTTATAGCCTCTTGAAAAGAGGTTGGCTCTTTGTCCTTTGAAATTGCCGTAAGAAAATATCTATGTTTCGTCGAAAAGTTGTTATAATCAACTTAACAAGCTACATTAAAAGGTTTATCTGAGGAATTAGATCGAGATGGGGAACAATGAGGTTAGTAGAGTCTAAAATGGAAATAAATGGATTAAATTTGAAAATTTAAATTTGGTAAGGGGGAGCGTTGTTTCTTTCAATAATAAATATATAAATAGAATTGAAATATTTAAAAGAAAAAAGAACCGTTAGAAGGAAAGAGTGGGGCAAAGTGACGCAATGCTTATTAGTAATTTCTTTTTGACAACATGTGCGTTGTAAGGCCACTGTTCTCTAAAGTAACCTCACGTGCCACTTTCTTTTTTCTTTTTCTTTTCCTTTAATTTCTTCTATTTTATGTAAACATCTTAGTTTTCTCCAATAAGAAGAAAGTTAGCTATAACTTAAAAATCATGATGTTATAAGATTGAAATTTCAATATTTACGGTTTAAGTTAGACATTATCTTAACTATTTGAATTATGTTTATATCAATAAAAAAAAAAATGACACGATTTATAGAATGTTTTGTTAACATTTTAAGGTTAACTACGAATTTAGTCTTAATATCTATAATTTTAAAAGTTAGAACTTTAATTTATAGAATTAGATAAAATCTAATCATTAGTATTCACTACACTAAGATGTGAAAATGGAATGATCTTTGGTATTTTGAGATAATAGTTGATTAAGTAAAAACTGAGTTGCTTAAATTACAAATTTGAAGGTAAAATAGTTCTTAAATAAATGAAAGTTAAATATCAATTTTTGGGATCGAACTTATGATCGTGGTACTGAACTGAATTACAATCAAACAATAAACCAACTCGTCACTGACCTTTCGATGAACAAACTACAAAATATCAACTTTGGACAATAAGTACTTAGGCCCCGTTTGATAACTATTTCGTTTTTTGTTTTTTGTTTCTAGTTTTTCATTTTTAGTTTTTGGTATTTTATTTTAAAAAATAAAAACCATATGTGTTTGATAATTGATTTTAGTTTTATGTTTTTAAAAATTTAACACCAAAAAACATGTTTGATAACTATTTTACATTTATTTGATTTTTTTAATGTTTCACTATTTATTCTTGATTTTTTCATATTTTTTGAAAAACGAAAACAAAACCCTGTTTTTAAAAGTTACATTTTTTTAGTTTTAGAATTTCTTTAATATTTTAAAAATGTTTTAAAAATTTTAAAAACAAAAACTAAAATTAGATATCAAACAAATCTATTTTCAAAAAATAAAAGTAAAAATAGAAAACTAAAAATGAAATGATTATGAAAAGATGGCTTAATAATTTGTTAGAGATTATAAATTTGTAAGGTTTTATGAAATCATATATTGAAACTAAATCAGAGGCGGGCTTAAGATATTAATGTCTGGAGGGTGAAAAATCATGTTATATAAATATTATCAAAACTTTATCTTAAGAGATTAAAAGTCAAGTTCACACTCTCAATTTATGTTACCTAAAAAAAATTGACAATAAAAATAAATACGTGGGAAAGGTTTGGGTGCAGCCATAGCTACACCCCCTTTAAAAGCCACACACAAAAAAAAAAAAAAAAAAAAAATTGTGACTCTCAAAGAGTCACATCAACAGTGCAGCTGGCTGCACCCAAACCTTTCTCTAAATACGTGTATTAAAGGCTTTCTTAACTATATCCAAATAAACTTAAAAACAACTTATTTAAAAAATGATAATCAAAAGTTGTTTCAGAAATTTTCACCATACCACAAATTTTAAAAACAAAAAACACTAGAATTGTTTCACTTTGAAAGACAAAAGGTAATACAATTTTTTTTTTAGTTCAACAAAAGGTATTACTCGTTCTTAATATATGTTTTATCCCCGGTTATGATAAAAGTTTAGATTTGTAAAGCTTGTTAATTAAAATAAATTAATTAATTAAATAAATTGGAAGCTTGTAGTTGAAGGGTATGAAATATGTTGAGGAAGCCTTAACTTTGAGTATCATATGTTTAAAATGAGATCTAAACATACCCTAAGTTTAAATCATATTCTGATGGTTAAAAAAAAAAATTATAATTATATGCTGATAAAAAATTCCCAAATTTATTCTATTTTCATCTTAGACTTCTATAGATTAATCTCATCTTGGCCTCTAGGCTTTTTGAGTTTATTCATGAACTTAAAAAATAACAATATAACAATAAATTTTAATTCACTGACCTTTAAAAATATAATTGCCATATATTTCTCTCTCAAAAACAATTTGTCAACATATTCATAAACATATATATGACAATGACTCCAAACATGTATGTTAATTTGTTGGTATAGTAAACATGTATTAAAAGTACCCGCCTAAGCAAAACTCAACTAATATAAAATATATGCTTCTCAAAAAAAAAAAAAAAAAAAAACTAACAAAATATATATTCTCAACTAAAAGTCAATATATAGATTCAAAATTTTCACTCCACACAATTTTTTTTTTAATGATGGAGAGTCAAGCTTTGCTCCC
The DNA here is from genome assembly GCA_037833695.1 of Sechiopsis laciniata. Classification (NCBI taxonomy): domain Eukaryota; kingdom Viridiplantae; phylum Streptophyta; class Magnoliopsida; order Cucurbitales; family Cucurbitaceae; genus Sechiopsis; species Sechiopsis laciniata. Next base: position 51,852 of record JBBMKA010000002.1, read on the forward strand.
ATATACAGACACTACTGATCCATCATTAATTAGAATGTGGCAACGAGATATATTAGAGAAACGAAGATATAGTCTGAGGTATCTACAAATTAAAATCCCGAGCATGTCTCGAACTAGAAAGCTCAAAAAAAGTATATTCTCAAAATTCGGTCTTCAAGCAAGTGTGCGGCCCCTCGGGGATCACTCCACACAAATATAAAAGATACAGAAATAAATTGAAAGTGAGTATGTGGGGGTGGATTAGATGTTAGCAAGTTATGAAGGACAGAATAATCCCAAAGACTAAAATAAACAGAACTTAAAATGAGAATATCCTTATTTTTTCCATGCTTTTGATTATTATGGTTCTTAATTCATGTTTTAAATTTGTTTGATACTTTATCAATTTTATATACATTAAAATTAAAAATGAGAGTATGTCTTCCTTAAATTTTTACAAGTGAAATTAGAACGCATCCCCCATTTGAACAAGTCTCATTATAATTTTGTCACATTCCCAATAAATCATTATATATATTTTTCAACCAGTCAAATTTGAAGGAAGATTTCAAATTTGACATCTTGCTACAGATTAAGAATCAAAACCATCGATATTGAATTTAAATTGATTTCTTGTTGGAAAAATTGACCCCTTCCTATGAAAAGAATTTTCTATCTAAAATGTTATAAAATAGAAGTGCGAGTTAAAATCATATAAAAAACTAAGGGTGATTTCGGTTCGGTTTTTGTCGGCTTTGTGCCAAACTGACAACCGAACCGATATCCTCGGTTTTTGGATAAGTGGATCCGAACCGATGTCCAATATAGCACAAAACCATTGGATCGGTTTTTATTTGGTTTGGTTTTTGAATAATTGGATCCGATCCGAACCGATGTCCAATATATTAATAAATCAAAAAACAATTACATACAATTAAACCTAGATTTTTTTTAAAATAAATTTTAAATTCCAGTATACATGAAAAGTTAAAGGATTTAAAAAAAAAAAAAAAAGTTAAGTACATGAAATGATAAAACTGAAGGGTAGAAACTAAAAAAGTGCAAAACCTGCAAAATTAAAGGAGAGAGAAGGAGTGTTTAAGTCAAAAAAATTTTAAAATTGTCCCACAAACCCAGTTCGAACACAAGACCAAGCTTACATCTGTTTAAAACTTCACCAACGCGCCACTGATACAATATGGAAATGATATGCTTCATATATTATTTAATACAAAATTAATTTTTATAATTTAAATATATAATTCGGTTCGGTTCGGTTTTTATTGGTTTTTTAACATGAAAACCGAACCGAACCAATCTTTTTCGGTTTTTTCACATTTCGAATCAATATGTCCAATTTTGTGCTAAAAAACCGAACCAATCCATTGGTTTGGTTCGGTTCGGTTCGGTTTTCGGTTTTTCGTTGCACCCCTATACAAAACAAACAAATCAAAACAATTTGATCGTTCGAGCTAGAAACGATGACCGATTTAATTTCTTAAACTCAAAATTAAAAATGGTCGTCTAAACAGTTTGGATAAATTTCATGAATTTCAATTAATTTGGATCTTGATTTTATAAATACAAATTTTTTTTATAACTAAAAGCACTTTCTTAAAAGTTTTGGTTATCAACAGTGGTTTAAGAGAAGTCTAAAACTGATTTTTTTTTTTTTTAAAAAAAAGAAGTTTAAAAGTAAGTTTTTCTTTTTTAGTTTAAATTCTAGAGATGAAGGATGGAATCTATGACTATGTAATTGAATTGGATTACAACTAATCAATAAAACCAACACGTCACCAATCATTTCGATAAAATAAATATTTAAAATGCTTTTAGGGAAGTATGCAACTAAAATTTAGAAATTATGCAACTAAATTTCTCCCACAAGTTTTTTAATAAATAAAATCATGACAAACACAATTAAAATTATATGCAAATTCTCACCCAATAAGAAAGAAAATGAAAAAGATATCCATGTGACAATATTTAACCATTCAAGCAAAAAAGAAGAAAACATCAAAATTTTCAACAATCTTAAAAAGAAATCTACAACTTCTAAAACCAATCAGCTTTCAATTATTTCTTGTTTCCTACTTGTGAAAGACAAATCTAAAATATCATTCAAAACAAAAATGAGCAAAACCATCCAAGATTGACTTAGTAATAAAAAAGGCTTAGAGAATCAAAAGATTGTGAATTCATCAAACTAAGGTGATTACACATCTAAAAATTAATTTTTTGAGTTTTCTTGGCAACCAAATGTTGTATGATCAAACAAATTGTCTCATAAAAATAGTTGAGGACAACATAAACTGGCATGAACAATAACAAATATCAAAAAAACAAAAGTGAGAAGATTTTATATGTATTTTGAGACAGCAAAAAAAGAAGTTAGCAAACAAGCCTATATTCAATATAAAAAGTTAAAATATAGAAACAATTAATAATGGGACCTTATCTTTGTTTTATACATTGAACTATAAATGCAAATACAAAAGAAGATGGGGATTGATAGGCAAAAAAAAGGCTTCTTCTTTGCATAAAACAGAAACCATCCTTATTGTGTGCTTGCTTCTACTTTCTCTCAGCATTGAAGATGATAGCAAAGGCCCCACTGCTGTGTACATTGAAGCAAATTTATTACAATTAATGAAATTAATGGGGCCTTTCTTCACATGCTACTCCACTGGCAGCTTGATATTTCCATCATGTTGGCTGATTTGGGATTTTCAAAAAGCTTGATTTAGTCCTAATATTTCCTCTTGATTCCTGTTATCATTATAGCATCAATGGAAGATTGATTCAACATACAAAGCTTATAAAACTAAAGAAGCATGGTGGTTTCTCTATTTTTTTTTTTTTCAACTTTGATTCGTCCCATGAAAAAAAGTATGCAGAGCTCTTTGTTTTGGATAAATGGGAAATGGTGCTTCGTCCCATTACATGTAGAGGTATCCACGCCTGTCCTAAGCCCTAAACCCAGGAGACAACAAGAGATTTTGCAATTAAGGTTACTCATGGGTTTTCAACCTGGGACCTCCAAGGAACCATATTTTTTGGAGACTCCTAACTTCTACCAACAAGTTCGCATCTTTTGTACTTTTGAATATGATTCTCAAATAATTTATATTTTATAGGGATGTATATGGTAGGATCCAAACTAGAACAAGAAAATTGTATTGAAATATGAAAATAGGAATACAAGATAAGCCAAGTTTTGATAGGACTTGAAACCTCCGTTTACTCTTAGAACTTCCCTCAAGCCTTAGAGATTTCACTCAATTCCAAGATACATTCCCTACCCATCCCTCTATTTATAACAATATTCCCTAACTACCTCCCTAATTAATTTGTCCATGTACCCCCATACTTTCCTATTTCCTCTAAGGGCCAATCCTAATAGTATCGGATAGGTTTTTGGGCCTTAGTGGAAATAGGATTATCCTAAGGGTATATGAGCAAAATAGTTAGGGAGTTTGTTAGGAATTTTAGTTATAAATAGACAGGTTGGGTAAGAGGAGAGACATCCAAATATTGAGTGAAATCTTGTAGGCTTAAAGAAAGTATTCTCTTGAGAATGAGAGGTTTCAATTTTCTATTAAAACTTGGCTCATCTTGTAATTCTTTCATCTTTTGATATTAATCTAGATCTTGGATTTTATCGAAGAAGATTGTGTTTTTTCATAGGATTTCTTGTCGCTCTATCAGCATTTTCACTTTTGTTGATCGAGGCCCCCTCATTTGAATAATGTACACTAAAAGGAATGAGAAACAAAACAAGTGGTTAATATGAAGTCTTTTAGAAGGGGACCTCACTAAGAAAGAGCAGAGTGGGGCTTAACTTACAAACCAATCTATATCAGTCAGTTGAGAGAAGCCAATGTGAGATGGACACTTGTCAGAAATTGTATCGGCGGTGCAGCAAATCCGACCTTATTGCACGAAATAATTCAAGGAAAAGTATACCAGAAAAGCATGGAGATTACTGCCTAAAGCTATAAGATCCAGTTTCAGAACTCATTTTATATTTGACATCCTAGACTGTGGGTTTAAAAGGGTTTTGAACATTAATTTTGGTAAAGGAATCTATAGTCACTCGAAATCTATATGTAAAGTTTATTGAATTGGGAGTTGTTGAATTATGTTAAACTACCAATCAATCCAAAAGGTTAAACCGATGGATTTGAGTAAATTTAATTATATTAACCAACAGGGATACACAAACTTCAGGCTAAAATTTTCCTCATTTTTTATTTGTATAAAATTTTACTTTCTGTTCACTTATTCTTGAAAGATAAGTGTTTAAGCCTACAACATTTTATTGTTAAAAAAATTCGTAGGATATAAAATTTTAGGTGGTGGCCAACATGATCTCATTTCCTTTGAGTCGGGCACTATTTATATAGGTTTTTTTACTATTAGGTCAGCCCATGAGAATTGAACCCATCAAGAGATGAATTAGAGAAGTCCCTAGCAGCCTAGTCGGTAGAAGGCTTGAGTCTCCAAGGTATGTACCTTAGGAGGTCTCAACTTCGAAATTACGAATGAGTTTAATTATAAAATTATTTGTTGCCTCTCAAGTCTGAGTCTTGGGACGGACGCGGTTGTCCCCGATATATAGTAAGGTGAAACTCCGATTCCCGATTATAATTATAAAAACAAAGATGAATTAGAGAAAAACTTAAAAAAAAATTATATATACATACCATGTATATACATACAACATGTACACATACATATGTTTATATAAAATTAATATAAGACATGTGGAAAATCTTTTCGCTTAGCAGTTGGGAGTATTAATAAGACTCCTCTTTTAAGGATGCACATATTGACATCTGAAGTTTGATGACATAAAGCATGCCTTGAGGATGCATTCTCTAATAACAGAGACTAGAATGCTATTTTCTAAAAAATGTGAAGAATCTTTTGATGTAGCTGTGTTTGGGATGAAAAAAAGGTCAAAAGATAAAATCAATCTATTGAAATTTAAAAAAAAAAAAACTAAAAAGGAGAAACCAAAGAGGTTTGAATGAGTCTCAAAGAATGTAAATTATTTGTCAAAAGAAGCAGAACTCCAATAGCATCATGTACGACCTAGTAACCAAAATGTCATAAGTTCGAAATCTCCCACCCCAAATATTGTTGAGCTAAAAAAAAAAGAATGTAAATCATCCACATTATAATATCACGGAACATACTACCTAACCTTATAACAATTGGATGTCAAAAAAACCTGAGAAATTATAACTTCTAGATAGGTGGTCACACCATGGATCGAATCCATAACCTTTTGACTTTTTAAGGTCTTTTTAATCACTGGGCTACCCACGATAGTTTCCAAGATCTATCGGTATGAAAAGATAAAGAGAACTACAATATAACCAAGTAATTAGATGTACTTGAACCCTCCCCATACTCTTGAGATCACTCAAGTCCTAGGTCACTATCTTCCTCACTCACTCACCCTCAATTTATAACCAAAATCTCTAACAAACTTACTGATTATTTACTATTGAGGATCCCACATTGGAAAAGTGAAAAAACCTCCTAGCAGTTATAAGATAGGTCGGCTCCTCCTCTCATCACCAATTAGTTTTGTGATGGATGTCCAAACTATATTATATTTACTATTATCCCCTTAATATTTCCCACAAACTTGAGATCATCAGGTCACAAAACAATCCACCAGAATCCATTAAACTGATAGCAAATAAGAAAGAATCTTACCTTGAATACAGTTTCAATAAACATTCCTGAACTAACAGGAAGAGGCTTACGCCGTGACACACTTTCCCGATATCCATGGACAAAGAAAACATAAAATCAAGCAATTTCCCTTGAAGCCCTTCATCTTTACCTAACATTACATTTCGTATCATCTGCACCAAAAGAATTATATGGATGTACTAATTGGCAATGAGTGATGACAAGAAGTCAACAACAAATTGCTATAATGGCACTACGAATGAGTATAGAAAATACTGAACTGCAGTGGTTATTGCCTGTAAATCAGGGATATAATCACAGCCGACCAACAAGTGTATTGCTGCTTTAAATAGACTGTGGAGAATCTCGGCCAAAAATGAATACGAAAACTTTGATGGGGCCGATTCATTTTGAGATAACCCCATACTATCTAATATGATATCAGAACATACTAAACGCAAACAAGTAATTGGTTCAATAAAAATGAAATTAGGAATCTAATCCACGAATGGTGAACTCAAAAGAGGCATCATTTTGAGGAGCATGGTGAGGGTTCCACATTAGAAAGGTGAGGCAACCTCTAAGCATTTATAAGATATGCGGGCTATTCCTCCCATCACCAATTGGTTTTGAGATAGAATCTCATACTATCTAAGAAATTGTAGGGTGTTTTTCTAATCTCTTTTGACATTGGAAACATGTTTATCCTCCCTCTTGTTTTATCCCAAATCAATATTGCAAACGAGAATAGTTTCATTAGAAAACTATTATCCAATAATTATGGTTCATAATTTACTTCTTCTAATCAGTAATAGTGGCATTCGAGATTTAAAACGTTGCAAGACCAAGAATAAAAAAAGTAGGCAAGATGTGTAACCAACAGAAAGTGATAGAGAAACTACACAGACTATATCCATTCCTTAGAGTTACTCACTAAGACGCATAAACACTAACATGGGACAAAGATATGACATTTCCCACATTCAAAAGATTGGTTTCAATAATTACCTCTACCAAATCATCAGCTTGGTTGGCCAATTAAGATTTGCTCCTGGGATATGATTCATGGTGTTGTCCCCTAGGACGGTGCAGTGGTCGCCTATGCTCCCCTTGAAGTCCCAGGTTCGAGGCGGCTGTGAAAATTAATTTCCTAAGCAACCCCCTATTTCACTTCTGGCCCTACGATGTATTCTAGTACCACAATCTAGGGACAAGCCAGTAGTACCCCTAAATTTAAAGGAACAAAGCTCCAAGTTCTTGGATCTTCAAAAAAAAAAAACTCAGTGTTATTCTTACGTTTAAAGATGCCACCGCCAGCCGCCACTCTACGAAGTAGTTCGTGTCTGCTTTCTTTCAACGAAGTCCTATAAAGTAGGCCAACCACTTGAACCTACAAATCAGAGAACAGTCAGTTTACCATTCAGCTCATTATCTAGGTCGAAGCAAGATTTTGATGAAACATGAATAGAACATAAACCAGTTTTCTTCAAAATAACATTCTTACATGTGGTGGGCATTTTTTTTTTTTCAGTAGCCTTGGGCTGAATCAAAAGCTAGCTGACCATTCATGATTGCCCTTCCAGCTAACTAGCTAAAACATTTATCTGTTACTCTTTACTAGTACACACTAACACTGTAGTTCATACATGTCATTTGATTATTAGTTCACGAGGTTATAACCTATAATGCTCCAAGCCCAGAATTCAGACCAGAATTCAAAATTTGGATTTGGCCTTTCTCGACTCCAGCATTTCCTTACATGATCCCTTGAGACCTGACTACATTACTTACTTGTCTTAACTGTTTTTAAGCCCAAAGACTAACATAGGTCTTTTCAGCATGTTTTGTCCTCATTAACATGCTGATAGGACCCACATAGTTACCCTTACTCATTTACTCCTTAGGTAGTTAGAGTAAATAGTTAGTTAGTCTCTTAGGCAATATAAGATGTACTCTTCTCTTTACTCAATACAACTGGAATATTCATTTGACTAGAGTCATTGAGGGAGGGACCATTAGATAGAGCTAGACTCTATCACATGTTTCCTAGAAAATTCATAGTAGGTCACCCAACATAGAATTGCTCCAAGCTATGCCTGATAAAATTTTGAAGTTCCTATGGTTGAGCCACCCAAAAGAAAGATGCACATTGTTTGTATATATAGTAATTATCATTTTTTAAGACTTTCTTAACTATGACTTGCATATCCTCGAGATCCCTCTTATTTAGATGTAGTCACGATATATTTATGTATCATTTCTGAATTCGGGTTACATGCCCACTAGCTTCCGCTTAGGTTCGTTTCCGAGCCACATCTTTTAGAACGGGATTTCACTATGATAGCATTTGTAACACCTCAGGTCCAAGATAAGGATTTCAAATCCGAATTTGGACCTCTCAACCTTGTTTTAAGTTTTTAACTGCTTCAAGAGTGAAAACTATCCCCACAAATCAACATGCGTCCTTTCAGCATGTTTTTTTTTGTCATTCACATGCTTCCTATGAAATCCTTTGTTCCTGCAATTGAGCAACCAAAAAGAAAGTTGCATCTTATTGTTATAGGTAGTAGTTATCCATTCTTTCAAAACTTTCTTGTCCATAACTTGCATATGTTTAAGATCTATTTAGATTTGGTCACGGTTCATTCATGTACCACTCTTAATCTCGAAAGTTACCTAACCATCCAGATAAGTCTCCAGTCTGTTCAATAAAACCAGAGGAAAAAAAAAACTGAGCAGGGAAATTAGGAAACTTACAAGAACAATCATCTCTTCGGATTCATCTCAACACGGAAATATAAATATAGCTTCATACTCGGAAGTGCCCATTTTCAGATTCACCTCTTTTGTGGGTCGTCTTCTGTCTTGCATATCCAATTCCTCCTCTTGTTAACCTCCACCAGGTTCATAACTACGATGCTAATTGCTGCTGTTTTTTGTCTTGCTTTAAATGCTGAAAGTGGGTTGGATTGTTTATTTTTAAAAAAAAAATTGGAAAATTGGAGCTTCGCTCTACTACACCCGGGTAACCACGTCCGCCTCTAAGCCGAGTTGGTTTGTATATGAACGATAAGGAAGTTGAGTTTGGAATTGTGGGTAGGCGGGTTGAACATGAACAAGTTGGGAAGAGCTGGAGACTGATGTTTATCTTTTAGAATCGGTTGCTCTGTTGGAAATCTGGCTGGGGTTTTTGGTTTAGACCTTTTGAATTTAAGATATATCAATCTTTAATTGGTTAAGTTTGATGTTTGGGCATAGTCTATAGGCTAGGAGGATTATCTTCTAAAGTACATTAAAAGTCTACCTTCGAGGGAGGCTTATTTCTGATAATGTGGCCCTGGAGTTCGAATGTATTCACACTATTAATTCTAAGAGGAAGGGGCCACGGGCTTTGCTGCTATGAAAGTTGACATGAGCAAGGCTTACGATAGAGTGGAATGGTGCTTTCTTTGTGAAATGATGCTAAAGTTGGGTTTTTCTAAAGGTTGGGTTAAAAAGATTTTAAACTGCATCTCTTCGGTCTCGTTCTCTATGTTGATCAATGGGAGCCCTTCTTCGAGGTTTTTACTAGGAAGAGGTCTTAGACAGGGGGATCCTCTGTCCCCTTACCTGTTCCTGATTTGTGCTGAAGGCCTTTCTGCAATCCTTAACAGGGAAGAATCTAAGCTCTCATTTAAAAGCTTACAAATAAATAAGTTTTGTCCCTCTATCTCTCATTTATTTTTTGCTGATGATAGCTTTCTATTTTTTGAGCTAACGAAGGTGATTGCAGGGCTATCAAGGGTGTGCTTGAAATTTACGAGAAGGCGTCAGGTCAAACCATCAATCTTAACAAGTCCATGGTGAAATTTAGCAAGAACGTGGTTGTAAGCAGAAAAGAGGGGCTGGGTAAGATTTTGAGGGTTAGAACATGTGATAATTTGGGTATTCATATGGGTGTCCCTTCTCAAAATTGCAGGTGTAAAAAAGAGTTGTTCAACTCTATCAAGGCTAGATTGGTGAATTGTTTACAAAATTAGAAAGGAAAAATTCTCTCAAAAGGTGGTAAGGAGGTGTTGATCAAAGCGGTGGGCCAAGCTATTCCTACTTATGCCATGAACTGCTTTAAATTGCCTCAGTCCTTCAATGATGAGTTGGAAAACATGTGTGCAAAGTTTTGGTGGGGAGGGGTGACGGGGGATGAAAAAAAGAAAATGCATTGGCTGAGCTGGAAGAAGCTTGGTATGAGTAAAGAGAGGGGTGGGCTGCATTTCAATCAGTTCAATCAGGCCTTGCTTGCAAAACACAGTTGGAGGTTGGCCAGGAATCAAAATAGCCTGCTTTTTAAGGTCATCAGGGGAAAGTATTTTAAGAATGGAGATTTTCTAAGTGCGGAGGCTCTTAATAATGCTTCTTACATTTGGAAGAGTATTGTGTGGGGAAAAGATCTGTTTTTAAGGAGGACCCCTGGTTGGAGTTGGGTGGCTGCAGGCTGCTAGTAGGGCTTCACCCAAGCTGGAAGGACAAGAGGGTCTCCGAGTTGATCAACCTAGAATGGAGTTGGGATAAAAATTTAGTGCTTCGCTCTTTCCCTGGGAAGGTGGGGGAGGAAATTTTGAAGATTCCTCTTAGTCATTCCAGCTTAGGGGATGATATTATTTGGGCTAGAGATCCCAAGGGCAGGTTTTCGGTGAAAAGTGCCTACTTCCTTGCTGGTGAGCTGGATAGAGCGGATGTGGTTTCAACCTCTAATACCTCAAATTCCGTGAATTTGTGGAAGATGTTTTGGGCTCTTAAGGTTCCGCCTAAGATAAAGTTAGGTGCATGGAATCTCTTGAAGAATGCCATTCCAACAAAGGAAAATATCTATCAAAGAGGCATTGATATTTGTATGCGTTCTGTCCTCTGTCGGAATTCAAGGGAGAATCATTTACACCTTATTAAAGATTTCAAACGGGTGGCCTTTGTTTGGAAAGAGTTGTTTCCTCAATTTTAATATATTGTTCAGGAATGTGAAGTCTGGTGAGGGCTTTTGGGAGGGACTATGTTCGAGGGTGCCTAATGCAGAGAGGCATAAAGCTTTATTTGTCTTGTGGGGGATCTGGCATTTTAGGAACCGTGTGCTCCATAACAATTTTCGTGTTTCAATGGGGGGTCGTAGGGACCTTATTCTCAATTATATTGATCTTAACTCTGGTTCTTTGTTATGTGTTTCAGATGGTGGTGGCTCTCGCCCGTCACCGTTGCCCAGGCTGGTCTCCTCCGCCAACCGGGATGTGGAAGCTTAATGTTGATGCGGCGTGGGATGCTAGCTCGGGTGCTGGGAAAGTTGGATGGATAGTTAGTGACTCGGTAGGCTGCCCTATTATGTTAGGCTCTATTGTGGGCCTCTTAAGCTCTAATGCAAAATCCATGGAGGCTTTGGTAGTTTACCTTGGCATGAAGGAAGTTGGGTTGAGAGGGTCTTCTCCTCTTCCTCTAGTCTTGATCGAATCTGACTCTTCAGTGGTTATTGATGCTATTTTGGCAGATTCTAGAGATCTTACAGAGTTCAACAATATTATTGTTGACATTAGGGAGTCTGTCCCGTTGTTTGGGAATTTCCTTTTCTCCCATTGCTTTAGGTCTGGTAACATTGTTGCGGACCTGTTAGCCCATTGTACGAATTCTTTTTTCTTCTCTTTTGTTGAGAACTCTTCTTACTGTGAGGGTGAAAGCTTATTGTTTTGGCGGGGTTCTCTTCCCCCTCTTATTGCCTCTACATTATCAAAGGATTGTAAGGACTTGGTGGTGCACTCGGGGTGAATATATTCGTGCTTTTCTTAAAAAAAAAAAAAAAAGTCTACCTTCGAGGTATTGATGATGTTTGTTTTGCCTTGGTTGGAATATTCTTATCCCAAAATTCGTCAAGGCATTGGATTTTATTAGAATTATAATTGCTTATCAAGGTATATATCTCTTTCTATTGGTTTTATAGTTGGATGGTCACCTTCTAAATTGTGGTTTGGGACCTTTGTCATTGTTGGAGTTGTCCCAGTTAGTGGTTTGATCTTGGTTAAGAAATTAGGTTGTAATGTTTGTGCTCGTTAGTTTATGAAGTTCTTGTTTCAAAAAAAAAAAAAAAAAAAAAAAGAAAAGAAGTTTGGGCAAAGAGAGAAAAAAATAGGGAAGACAAAAATTGTTTTTTTTTTTTTTTTTTTTTCATTTAAGTTGCGTTGTTCATTTATCTTTTGTTTTTAAGATGAAGAGCAGAATGGTGTATTAAATCTTCTTTGTTTAAAAATTATTATGCGCTTAGTATTGCTTTAAATTGTTTCGGTTTTGCTTGTTTCTCACAAGCTTCTTGAATAAAGTAACTTTTTTCCAAAAAAAAAAAAGATGAAGAGGATTAAACGATCAATCTTCTAGAACTTTTGTTCGAATTTGGTGGTATACTTAATCATTCATTAAATTTCACATTCAATCTTTCATCAAATTTCATTAAACTTATTAATTAACTACTATTAATATCAATTTTAAAAAATGTAGTTAATTAATTATTCAACGACTATTGATATTATCTCCAAAATAAGTAGCTAATTACTATATTTACTATCATTAACTCTTTCACTCATGTCATTTACGAGGGGAAGCGTAGTTGGTCGAAGGCCTGAGTTTTGAGGCGCAAATAATCACTCTTCTAGAGTTATAATGTCATTGTTCTTTCGATGTATTTCGGTGCCACAATCTAAAGGCGAGTCAAGAGTGCCCCAATTATATGAGAGTAAAATACTGACTCTCGATGATGATGATAATAATAATAATACTAATAATAATAATAATAATAATAAAAACTCTTTCACCATTTCCACTCCACTTTTTTATACCAAATCCAAACACACTTCTAGTGATTGGAATGAACTATCCATTTTTTAAAATGATAATTGAGTTATGTGGTTGATTTATCAACGAGTAGAGAGTAAAGTTCAACTCTAAAATTAAACATGGTGTAATTTTTGCCACATGTTCGATTTGTATTAATCCACACCTAAAAGTTAAAACAAAATGTAGAGAAAATCACTCAGCTTACTTATTTGAAACAGAAAACCAAGTTGTTTCTTTTTTTACATAAAATTAAGTTTGATTAATAAACAATAGCAATATGGATGTTTGGAGGTTTGAAAATGTCTTAGATTGATGTTTGGAGGTTTGAAGAATGTTTTAGATTGTCAAGATAGTTGGATGCTTCTATTCTTTCAAACACCAGATCCTACCAATAACATTGATTATAACACAATTATTGTTCAAACACGTTAAATCATCAATCAATTCAAAAATATTAAATTTATGAATTGAAATTGTTGAAAGACTTGTGATTTTCCCAACGGCGTGGTATCAAAACCTTAGATTTAAAGAGCTTGATTTGAATGGGTGAATAGAGATGTTTGATGTCTCTTGGGCAAAATATTTTTTATTGAGAATAGTGGTGACTTAGAGATTTTTTTTATAGAACTCAAATTCATGATATTTTCAAAACCTTGTAAATCTAGTTGACTCGAGAGTGGTTTTCAAGTTCAAAGTTTTGAGAACAACTAAGTGAGTTAAAATTGATTGGATATGCAAAAAGTAATTTGACTAAATTGCTTGATTATTTTAAAAGAGATTTGAGTTATGTTTTGTCTAACTTCAAGAAGACGAGAAATTCGAGCTAAAGCTATTGTTGAAATTGGATACATTATTTTTACATCAACTGCAAATCAAACAGTATGAATTTATAAATTGCTTAGACCCCGTTTGTATTTTTGAAATTCAAGCCTACAACAGTTATATTATCATATTTTTTTCTTACTTAGATGTTTATATCTAACCTATATTTTTGGAAACAAAACAAAAATTTGAAAAAAAAAAAGCTTCCAAAAGCTTGTTTTTTTTAAAAAAAAAAATTTGGTCAGCATTCACATACTTTCTTAAGAAAAAATGGATACATTGTAGGAAAGATGGAACACATTGTACGAATTTTGTGTAAAAATAAACTTAAATTTCAAAAATAAAAAATAAAAAATCAAATGGGGCCTTAGTAATTTTGGATTTATTCTAGAAAAACATTCAAGAAGGTTTTGTGATAACTAGTTTATTAGTGTCATCCACTTAATTTAACTTGATAGACCAAAGTGCATCCTAGTCAAAATTTTGGGCATTACTGTTCTCAAATAAATGAGACCAAATATCAATTTCTAGAATCGAACCCGTGACCTTAGTATTGAACTGGATTACCACCAAACAATAAAACCAGCAGCCCTTTCTGTAGTCCTTGAGAAATAAAGTTTGTAACACCGTAAAATACTTCAAACCTTAATTTAATTCAAGTATTACATAATCAAATATGCACACACACACACACACACACACACACACACATATATATATATATATATATATATATATATTATTTATTTATTTATTTATTGTATACTTGCAACTATGAAATGTAAAAACTAAATACCTTTTATTTTAGATATATTAGTTATTTTGGTTATTCTTGCATATTAGTTGTTAGTCTCCCTGTATTAATGTGTATATATTACACTTCCTCATAACAATAAATCATCAAATTCATCTGCCTTATCCAATTATCCACATGGTATTAGAGCACGCACGTGCCTAACGACCCCCCCTACTCTCTCTCCTCTAACGATTTCCCTTATTCTTCTTCTGCTCACACATTTCTTGATTCATAAATCTTCTTCCTTCACGATCAGTTAAACCCTACCATCAAATTTCTTCTCTAATGGTGAATATTGTTCCCATTTCAACCAGTTCTATACTTCTTTTGACCAATATTTGCAACCTGGTTTCTATAAGACTTAATTCTTCCAACTATGTACTATGGAAATATCAAATCACACCTCTTATGTGATCTCACAAGCTCTTCGGCTACATTGACAGAACGATTCCACAACAAAAAAAAAATTGATCCGAAAAAAGGCGAATCTTTGACTCAAAACACAGAAATCGAACTCTAGTTTGAACGAGATTTGGCGTTGGTCACTCTGTTAAACGCTACTCTTTCACTAACGACACTTTCTTTCCAATCGGCTGTAACACTTCGAAAGAATTATGGAAAACCCTAGAAAAACACTTTTCTTCTTCTACAAGAACACAAATTGTTGGCCTAAAATCAGAACTCCAAATTCTTTCAAAGAAATCTAGCGAGTTGATTGATGCCTATATTCAAAGCATCAACCATATTGTTCATTGATTGGCAGCTGTCGAGGTAAATATTAACCATGAAGATTTTTTCATCTATACCCTGAGTGGATTGCCTTCTACCTAGAATGTTTTTAAGACGTCTCATCGAACTTTTGCAACCTCTATTTCCTTTGATGAATTGCACATTCTTCTAAGAATAAAAGAACATGCTATAGAATCTCAGATAAAGAAGAGGACTCAACCTTGAGTTCTTTGGCAATGGCTGCTAAACTTTCGAATACAAATCGTGGTGGCTGGCATGGATCAAACTGCGGTCGAGGTTGCTTTAATGGAAATCATGGTGGGCAAAGTTCTTTTAGTCCTAACGCTTCTCAAGAAAGGATGATCGCTCCAACTATTCTTTCAACCATGAATACGATTGAAGCTGATGATCCGAACAAGGTAAACTATCAGTTATGTGGGAAATTTGGCCACAACGCCCTTGATTGCTATAGTCGAATGAATTTCAGCTATCAAGGGAGACTTCCACCTGCAAGATTGGCTGCAATGGCTGCTTCTACATCTAATTCAGGTATTTTTGTACATTCTGCGCCTACTACATCTCAAGAAACTGGTGTCTGGTTATCAGACTCTGGGTGCAACGTGCATTTGTCAAATGACATGGCGAATTTTACATCTTCTTCTACTTACAATGGTTTTGATAACATTCTTGTTGGCAATGACCAATCTCTACAAATCACAGGACAAGAAAATGGTATACTTTCAACTCACTCTCATTCGTTTATACTATCTAATCTTCTATGTGTACCTAACATTTCTAAAAATTTTATTATCTGTACATAAGCTTTGTGAGGATAATAACTGTCGAATTATTTTTTATGCTCACCATTTTGTCATTCAGGGCAAAAACCCTCTTAAGACCTTGTATTATGGACCTAGCAAGAATGGATTATATCCAATATATACTTCTACACCTCAATGTCTTCAAGCAAATGCTAGAATCAAAGGATCTTCACAAGATTGGAATGCTAGGCTCGGTCATACTAGTGATAGTGTTCTTTGAAATATCTTTAGGAAATTTACTTTCCCAATTAGTATAGATAAATCCTTCTGTATTGATTGTACTATTGGAAAAATCACTAAGAAACCCTTTTTTTTTATTCACTTTCAAGCACTACAAGACCTTTAGCTTTATTATATAGTGATGTATGGGGTCCTATATCCGAACCTTTGATCAATGGACAAAGATATTACTTGTTAATAGATGATTTTTCACGTTTCTTTTGGTTATTCTCTTTACTTTATCAGTCTGGTTGTGCTTTTGTTATAAATAACTTTATCACTCTTATTGAAAACCAATTATCTACTAAGGTTCAAAGATTCTGAAGTGATGGTGGAGGAGAGTTTGTAAATCACTATCTTCAAAATTTCTTTGAGAATAAAGGGATGCATCATATGAACGATCGTATCCTTATACTCCTGAGCATAATGGAGTTGTTGAGCCTAAGCACAGACATCTGACTGAAATGTCTATTTCATTATTTTCTAAATCAGAGGTACCTAAAAAATTTTGGACTTTGTTTATTCTACTTCTGCATTCATCATTAACAGGTTATCTACCTCTCTCATTGGACAAAGAAGTCCTTTTGAGGTTCTTTAAAATACACTTCCTGATTATTCACAAATAAAAATTTTTGGTTGTGCCTGCTTTCCCCTTTTAAGACAATATAATGATAGTAAGCTTCAACCTCCCACACGACAATGTGTATTTTTAGGCTATCCTAATAATTTTAAAGGTTATCTTTGCTTTGATAGGTGCTCTCAAAAGTTCTTTATTTCAAGAGATGTCTGATTTGATGAATGTAGTTTTCCTTTTTCTATTTCAGAATCTCCTCTAAGTGTTTCTACATCTTTACAATTAATTGATTCTGTTTTTGTTCATTCACTTGAAATATCTTCTATTGATGCTCTTGATATATTATCATCACCCATTTATTATATAAATCCTATTAACAGCTCTGCTTCAAGTACAGGTGAGCCACATTTTCAAGAATTATCAAACACATTACCTGTTTTAACTGATATTCCTCATTTACCCTCAGTTTCTGGTCCTCTAAGCTCTTGCCCTAATGAGACCACGATACCTAATATCTCTTCACCTACAACCAAGATACCTCCAGCTTATCCTACTTCCGACAATGCTAATGCAATACCTCCAAGTTCAAGTATTTATCCCAATTTAAGTTCTGAAAGTGAACCAATAGTAACTTCTGCTGACCATCCCTCTACTCAAACAACTACTTCTACTACCAACTTACATCCTATGCAAACTTGCAGCAAATCTGGAATCTAAAAAAAGAAAGTACATCTTGCCACAGTAACTAATACTTAATCAGTTTTTGAGCCCACATCATTCACTTAAGCTTGCAAATTCAAAATTTAAAAGCAAGCTATGGCTAGTGAATATGAGGCTCTCATGAACTAACAAACTTGGAACCTTGTTCCTTTGCCAAAAGACAAACATGCCATTGGATGCAAATGGGTGTTTAAGTTAAAATGAATCCAGATGGTAGTATAACACGTCACAAAGCTAGACTTGTAGCAAAAGGGTATCATAAAGGGAAGGGTATTGACTATTAAGAGCCATTTAATCCAGTTATAAAAAGACCAACCATTCATATTATACTCTCTCTTACAACTACTTTCAACTAGAAATTTAGACAACTTGGCGTAAAAAATGCCTTTCTCCATGGAGAACTTCAAGAAGAAGTTTATATGCAACAACTTCAGAGGTTTGTTGATCCTAGGACACCAACATATGTTTGTGTCTTAAACAAAGCTCTATATGGTCTTAAATAAGTCCCGAGGGCCTGACTTGAATGTTTTACTTCTCATTTTCTCACTTACGGATTTTTGGCATCATTATCTGATACATCTCTTTTTGTCGCAGAAATTTTAACTTTATAACATATCTTATCATTTATGTTGATGATATAGTCATAACAGGGAATGATCTATCATTTGTTGACAATCTTATTGCTCAATTGTATGAAGTTTTTTGTATGACAGATCTTAGTGCTCTCACACATTTTCTTGGGCTTGAAATCAAACAACGAATTGATGGGATTCATGTTTGCCAACAACGATACATCACAGATATGCTATCTAAATTTGGTATACTATCAGCTAAACCGTGTTCAACTCCAATGATGACAAAATCATTCCTTGATCAATCAGATATTTGCTGTGCTGATGACATTTATGCTTTTAGGCAAATGATTGGGACCTTACATTATGTAAGCTTCACACTTCCTGATATAGTTTTTGATGTAGGATATCTTTCTCAGTTTATGAATGCCCAACACACGACCATCTTGTTGCTCTCAAATGCGTCTTTAGATACTTGAAAGGCAGTATCCATTTCGGGCTATTATTCAAGGCTAATCCTTTGCAGCTTCATGTGTTTTTCTAACTTTGATTGGGCAGGAAACTCTTCTAATCGTCGATCTACAACAAGCTTTGTCATCTATTTGGGTACGAATCCTATATCTTGGGTAAGTAAAAAGCAAATAATGGTTGCATGCAGCTCCATAGAAGCCTAATACAGAGCTATCGCATCATCTGTTGCAGAAGGCTCGTGGATAAGGCAAATCCTCAAGGATCTTTTTGTTGTTTTTCGCAGCTGTCCAATAGTGTACTGTGATAATCAATCTGCACTTCAGATGGCTTGGAATCCGGTCTTCCATAGTCGTACGAAGCATATTGAAGTTTATTACCACTTTATACGCGAGAAAGTCACTTCTAAGGACCTTCAATTTCAATTCATTTCCACAGTAGAACAATCGGTTGACGTCTTCACCAAGGCCTTAACAACTGATCGTCTAGAGCTATTATGTAGCAAACTTCTGCCTTCCTTCTACCTAGGCTAAGTTTGAAGGAGAATATTAAACCTAAAATACGTTTTATTTTAGATATTAGTTTTTTTGGTTGTTCTTGCAATATAGCAATTAGTTTCCCTGTATTAATGTGCATATAATACACTTCCTCATATGAATAAATCATCAAATTCTTCTGCCTTATCCAATCATCCACACCAACAAGCTTTATTTATGAGGAATAAAATTGCAAATTTTATTAGCGTAGGAGTATCTTTTTTCCTTTTGAGATTCGAACTCATAATAATTAACAAGTTTGGATTTAACAATCCACCAATTATTTTATTTTTATTTTTTTAACATCTTTCCATCCAATATAATTGAATTAAGAAAATATTATAATAAACGAAGTTCTTTTCCTAAGCCTTTAATTTGGATTTATTCTTCTAAAAAAAAGAAAAAAGAGATTGTATTTATTTGGTCTCCCCAAGAAAAACTTGACCTACACGATTTAGTAGAACATAAACCCAATATAAAAGGTTGACCTAAAGGAATGGCACTGTTTAAGAATTAATGGACGGATTTGGATTAACATCAAATTGATATTCCACTAAAACGATTATTGAAGGATCGCAAAGCAACAACTTTTTTTCTTTTGATTTTTGATCCAATTCAACAACATTTGTTTCTTCCCCTCGTATATAACTAAAAGGAAGTCTTGGTCTTTGAGAATTTCACCTTTCCTCTACAGAAATTCGTCTAAATTCATCTGGGTTGCGCTCAAAATCCTTCATTAAGGCGCGGCGCCATGAATCTCTTTTCGAAGAAACCTAACGCCAAAGGTCGTTTCCCCAATTTCTCCCACTTTGATGATTTGTTGGTCTAAATTTGTTCATCTGTTTCTGCATTGCTGTGTGTTTTTCTTTTTGGGCTTTGGGTTCTGTTCTACGAATTGAACTGGGGTTGTGTTTGTTTCGTTTGTCTTTGTTTGATTGGACCTGTTTTTTATTTTTTTTTATTTTTTATTTATTTATTTATTTTTATTTCAGAGGCTCTTCGGGAGAGTAAAAGGGAAATGACGCGATCTACAAGAGGTATCTTATTGGTGTTTCTTAATTAGGAAGGAAGTTATCTGGTTTTGAAGTTATTATCTTATCACCCTTTTGTTCTGAGTAATTGAATGTGTTCGTGTATCTCTTTATGTTTGTGTATTATACATTTCATTGTTAGCTCATGATGATGTTCTTCCTTTAAAGAGAAAAGGGGGAGAAAATTTGGGGTTGAACTTTGGGGCCAGTCGTGCTATAGTTTTGAATTGGTGTAAGATGGTACTGGTGTTTTGGGATTCCTTTCTGCAATGGTTAGTCTTCAGAGTAGAATGATAAAGGTTTTGTGTGGTTATGTTTCCCGACAGCTTTTGAAGGGAGATGATCAATGAGTTCCTTCTCCATCCGCTGTTTCGTGAGAGGTGGAGATTTTGATGGCGTGCGATGAGTTATGCTTTATCATGGGGTTTATGGGAGAAAGGATAAAAAAAACTAATAGGGGTTGAAAGGGGTCTGTGTGACGTTTAATCTCTTGCTAGATTTAATGTTTCTCTTTAGGCCAGTCTAGGGGTTTTGTCTTATTTTGCTTGATTGAAATACTTTTCTTTAGAGGGTTTCCCTTTTGTGGGCTAGGTTTTTTTGTTGCTCTTGTATTCTTTCGTTTTTTTCTCAATGAAAGTTTAGTATTATCATAATAAAAGATGATGAAGACTCAACCATCATGGATTGGGCTAGTGGGGAAAAAATGCCTTGGAAACTAAGAGGATATGAGTTCAAACCATAATGACCACCTATCTAGGAATTAATATCCTACGGGTTTCCTTGAAAACTAAATGTTGTAGGATCAAACGGTTGTCTCGTGAGAATAGTCAAGGTGCATGTAAGCTAGCTTGGGCACTCATGGATATAAAAAGAATTGATAAGGACTCTTCATTTGAACTTTGTTTCTTCTTAGTATTCAAGCCAATCACAAGGTTCACTTGAGCCCCTTACTCATTTTGGGCTATCTATCCTTCCTAATCACCTTGGTTTTCTGAACTTCAATAATATTTTGCCTCAAAAGCGTTTGCTAAACGGAGATCTTCCAGTAAATATACTTGAAGAATCATGCTCCCAAACTCTAGTACTACCTCATGCAGGACTATTGATAAATATCAGTTTTGAGTGAGAGTGAGGTTTGAGCATTTGACTAACTCCCTCTGATTTAGTTTTCTTCTAAAAAGAAAGTTCCAGAACCTATTTTCTCTCCACAAATAAATATTCATATACCTTTTCTATTAACAATGTTAATTAATTTTGGAAAATCGATACAAAGTGTCTGATAAGGAGAGAGAGAGATCTTGAAACAAGGAGAAATATGAACTCTTTCTAGTGCTACTTTTGTTTTTAATTACTTTTACTGTTTTTATTAAAAAATGTGTAGCTTTATTAGACGCTTCATTTTATTTTCTTATTGTAATCATTAGTTTTACACTATTAGTTCGTTTTGTGGATGCACTAAGCGGTCACATCTTTTTTCCTCTTTTTCTTATCTCTCTTTTTGCAGGTATAGAGAAGGAAATTGGAGCATTGCAATTAGAAGTACGTGAAGAACTTGTATAGATGGTTGCTCTCTAAATATCCTGTGTTTTAACTGTTGTTTGACAGTTGACTTACTATCTTATCAGGAAAAGAAGCTTGTCGCTGAGATAAAAAGAACTGCCAAAACAGGAAATGAGGTATATTTCATATTCTGGACCTGATTGTAACAGTTTTAACCTTAGGAATGCTTGTTTCTTTTTGAAAAATTCAACTGGGGTTTCTTCAAGTATTGATTTTTAGCATCATTTATTCATTTCTTCAGGCAGCAACAAAAATTCTTGCTCGGCAGCTAATTAGGCTCAGACAGCAAATTGCAAACTTACAAGGAAGTCGAGCTCAAATGAGAGGCATTGCAACTCATACACAGGTGAAGTCAATCACTTTCTTACTCTGTTGAGTTATGTGTGCATTGTGCAATCAGATGTATAGTTTTCTCATCTGCGTACATAATATCTATAGACATTTTCTCCCAAGTGTTTGCATATGTTATATTATTAATGGAACCTACCTACTCTTTGCAGGCGATGCATGCTCAGACATCTGTTGCTGCTGGCTTGAAGAGTGCCGGCAAAGCAATGTCAGCTATGAATAAGGTAATAAATTTGGATTTTAATCAAATCTTACATATGCTTGATAGCTGTGTTTGACATGCAGGGTAGAAGCCCTGTTTTGAAAGCATATCACCTTAAAGCCTAGAGGCAATAAAAGGTTGTTGTCTGGGTGAAGCGAGTCTAGCATAAATAAGTTGAAAACAATTATATATAGCAGCAATGTTTCTGGCTGATTAACACTCGAGGAATTTTTCTATTAGTAAAAATAGGGCTATTTAAGGCTGAAAGAGAAAACAAGCTGCAGGGTATGTTTTCAGGTTTTCATTTCTATATTAAAGAAAAGAAAACATAAAGGTCAAATAAGAAGATGCACGCTAGTGGAAATGGGAAAGCGCAAGAGATGCTTAAAAAAATCATGATTTGAATTTTTTTTTTACCAAAATGAAAATCTTAGGGAGAAATGTCGTATAGCTTAGATGAAGGAACATTTTGCCTTTGGGATGGATTTAAGTTGAAACGAATCAAAATTAGACGAATCAGGAGCAGGCAAGCTGCCGAGATTTTTTCTAGCCACTTTTCTTTAACATTGTTTTTGATATCCATAAGTATTCGTTCTTAGCTTGCGTGCCCTCGACTATTCTCACAAGATATATCGTCTGACCCTACAATATTTAGATGTCAAAAAAATCTTTAAGAAATTATTTCTTAGGTAGGTGGCCACCATGGATTGAATCCATCACCTCTTAATTACTTATTGATTTCTTTAACATTTAAAATAGTGGGAGGAGACATTTAGCTGCTTGTATGCCAAATATTCAAAATATCTTAAATTTGTAAACTATCAGTGGGTAGGTTTGGGCTTCTAGATTTAATTGCATATCTTAACCATGGCAACACTATGTTGCCATGAAAACTGGTGACCGAGAAGTGACTATAGAATGTGCCTCAATGAAGATGCACTTCATGATTGAGATGGAGGCAAGTGCCTTGGCACCCCTTACAGACATTTAGACTATGGACTTTTTCTGGTGGAGTTTCTTTGTTTTAATCTTCTTTTGGAGATATGGCTTCAGCCCAAAGCAAAGCCATGGGGATTACAGCAAATTCCTTGGTTGGCATTTATTAAACGCGAATCATGAATACAAAGAAATTTGAAGCGGGAGCACCAAAAGTGGACCTTGAATTTTAAGGGTTTCCAAATCTAGTTCTCTAATTTGCTTATCCTGAAAATCTTAAAATTTCTCTCAGCCAACACCGCAAAAAGCAAAGCTTGGACTGCCCTTTCCTACTCAATTTTGGCCTCTTGTCTTAAGTGGATGGTCACAAATGGAACTAGTCTAACATTACAAAGGCGAATGAAAACTCCAAGAGATATTGAACTCTTAGGCTCTTAGCACACAGCTTGGTCTGCAGGTGATGAGAAAATGACTGAAAAAATAGGTTGCTTTAGTCCTATGTTGTGTTTACTCATTAATTATACACCAACTAAAGAAAAAATTAACATATGAAGATGTCTTCTGAGTAGTTACATTGGCAGCATTAAGGCTTTTCTAAAGCTAAGCTCCAAATTCTGATTTTCATTCATCCATGTCTCCTTTTCTTTCGAATACGATAGCTCAGTATTATGAAGAGAATGTGGCGAGGCTGCCTTATAGAAACTTACTCTTGATTTGTGAAGGGGTTTCTTCTTTTGGTTATTCCTGAAGCGTTTCTTCTTTTGGTTTGAATTATTTGAACTCTGACTCATGTGCCTGATGTGCAACAAAGAAAAAAAAAAAGGAAAAAAGAAAAGTCTAATGATACCCACCCTTGTTCTCTGAACTTATAAATTGAAATTTCAAAATCTTATAAATAATTGTAACCATACTCATCTGCAGCAAATGGATCCCGTGAAGCAAGCAAAGGTCATTAGAGAATTTCAGAAGCAGTCTGCACAGATGGATATGACTGTAAGATCTTGCTCTTATTAAATATTTTTCCACTCACGTATATAGAAAGAAAAGCATTTGAATTTGCAAGCTTTGTTTATTTTGTGCTTTCTACATAGCTAAGTGGTCTGTGACATTTTGTTCTCCCTGTTTGTATACCTTTTTCTTTTGGTTGAAATAAGCATGGCATGATGGTAGTTCTATATCCAGCACATCAGAATATCGAAGATATTAATGAGCGAAATGATTTAATACTAGCAGTAGCAAGAAATTCTGACTGCTTTGACTCATAGTCATAGTCAGTTCACAAGAAACTATGTTGTACTCTAATGCAATTTGAACCCATTTTATCAAATTTTTGAACTGTTGTGACTAGCCTGCTCTCTCTTCTTTCCTAATATTATCCCAGAATTTATCCTTACCATGCATAAGGCAATATTAGAGAGTTGCATGTTTATGTTAATGAAAATATCTAGCTCTCAATTCATAGAAATATTGAGAAAATGTAGAAATAGACAGATCGTATAGAAAAATAACAAAAACCAAGATGATTTGAACTAAAAAATTAAATGTTAACACTTTTTTTATTGTTAATCATTACTCTTGGTATTTATATTCATATTGTTCGCAGTTTATTGTTATTTCCAGTATTTCTGAATATTTTGTTTACATTGCAGAAAAAAAAGCTATTTTCTATTCAGTATTCAACTGAAATTCTACATCATGACCATAATCTTTTATATTGGAAAATTGCATTTCTGCCTTAATTATTTCATGTTTCATATTTCTGGATCCTTATGTTCTCGTATTCGCAGACGGAGATGATTTCAGATGCTATAGATGATGCCCTGGATGATGATGAGGCAGAAGATGAAACCGAAGATCTAACGAATCAAGTAAGCTCCTCTACTTGCGAACATCTATTTCGTCCTCTCTTTATTCCAATCAACTGGTGGAGCTAGTGTAGGAAGAAAGTTCGCATAAGTTTTATTTTTCTTGTAATCAGCTCGGAGTTATTATTTCGGATTGGAATCTGTTCTCGTAGCTAGTTGATGACTTATTTTGTGACCTTGTTTTTTGTATGCTTTTGTATATTTTTTCAATTTTCTCCATTAAAGTTCGTTTCCTACCCAAACAAAAATGTGAAGTACATAATTTGAAACCACCTTTTCTTTTGTGTATATTGAGTTTAAAGTCATAAGCCTGTGTGTAAGAGGTCAAAGTGTTGTCACCAACGGGCGGCTTTGTTGGTAGAGGCTTGGGGTCTCCACACCTTTAAAGGTTTCAAGTTTGAAATTCATGTGTGAGCTTAATCGTAAAATTTTTTATTGTCTTCTTGGTTCGGGCTTTGAGACGGGTATGGGTGTCCCAGATATATTGTAGGGAAAGCTTCGGTTCGTGGTTATAAAAAAAGGGTCAAAGTTTCAACCGTTGTTAACATTTCTCCATGAAATTATATGCGATACTAGATGTGCTAAATATTAGAAATCTAATCTTCAGATATCAAATTTATTTTGACTTATTATTTGCTCAGTTAAGAACTTAATACAATAACACTACTTCCCCCTTCTGAACAGGTACTGGATGAAATCGGCGTTGATGTTGCCTCACAGGTATGTTATTATGTGTTAAGCATCTTTTTGAAGTCTTATTGTCAACTGGATTGCATATATTGAAACTGATTGGATCATGTTGTCTCGATCCAGCTTTCAACAGCTCCAAAAGGAAGAATTGCATCGAAAAATACTGAGGGTGTCGGCAGGTATGTAGTATTTCCCATGAACACTCACCTTCTTGCATAGATCAAACGAAAATTTATCGGTTAAACTTAGAAATAGAGTAAGCTTTCAATTCTCTTTCTAGTTTTCTGATCTACTTTTTTTTGTTTTTCTTGAGTACAACCAATGGGGTCAGAGGAATTTGAACCTCTGATCTCATCGAGGTACTACATGCCAATTATCGATGAGCTCTGCTCACTTTTGCCTAACCTAAATCATTTTAGAGATCTCCACGTTATTGAAATAAAATGTCAACTATCATGGAATGGCGTAGTGGTCAAAAGGGTATTGAAAAACTGAGAGCTGATGAATTCAATTCATGGTGCCCACCCACTAGAAATTAATTTCCTTGACATCGAAATGTTGTTGGGTCAGATGATATGTCCTGTGATAATAGTCGAGATGCGTGCAAGCTGGTCATATATATATGAAAAAAAAAAAGAAAAAAAAAAGAAAAAGAAAAAGAAAAAGAAAAAGAAAAAAGAAAGAAATAGTATGTCATATCGTAGACCTCTTTTGCTGCATCTACAAGCAACTTGCTATTTTGGAATTTATTTTGTTATTCTCACAATTAACCAAGGTATCTAGCAGGCTCTGAGCAAAGAATACAGAACTTTTAAAAGACCGTGGACCCAATTGGATTAACTTCCTAATAGACATGCACTATAATTGTAGCTTAACTAAATTATTACCATGTAAAAGTTGTATTATTTCTTTAAGATAATGTGCAATTAGGACATGAGTTGTTTTTTTCTCTCAAATAATGAACTATTTTGTGCTAATATTTTGCAGTTCGGGTATTGACGAGCTCGAAAAGAGATTGGCTGCTCTTCGAAATCCTTGAGTATTATGATAAATTCCCTTGATTTTCGATTGAGATACACATGATTTTGATTCGATCATCTACTGTACATGAAAATTCTCTCTCTCTCACTCTTTCTCTCCCTCTCATCTTCACAATTGAGCATAAATGATTTTTACCTTCTTGAGTTGATGGAATCGTATGAAACCATTTGCTTTGAAGCTTTCAGAATTTAAATTGAAGGAAAGGGAGACTGTACCCTTGTATGAAATGCCATATGTGTTATGTAAGGGATAATGTTAACCATAAATTTAGTCGTTTGAGCTTCTGTTAGTATATCTTTAGTACTTAAACTTCATAATGTTTGTTTGATTCTTAACAATAATATCAATTTGACATACTTATTCGATAAACTTAGCTTATAAACAATTCACATGTAATAATACATTTTGTTGATTTATGAAAAAAAAGGGTACACAATCCTAACATAATCCAATCATGTTAACTTCTCTCTAAATACTCTCTCAAGAAACCCTAACCCTAAAAGTCACTCTCCCCTCTTCCTTCGATGTCGCCTTCACTAGCTCTCGAGGAAGACCATTGATCACCTTAAATCTTTTAGCTTATACACTTTCCTCGCTCCATTGTTCGAGAGGTGCACGATTCCTTTTTGGCGATGACGTGTGGATCATTGGCGCGTCGACGCCTCCCCTTATTTTATTTATTTTATTTTTCCATTTTCATATGAGAATTCGACTTTATTTCCCTTCAAATCTACATATTTGGTGCAAGTTTTTGATTAATAGCATAATATATCTTGTGGGTTTTCTTCCTAGTTTCTCTCGATGAATACATTGACTCCCTTATAAGATTCTTCATGGTTTTTCTGCACGGGCATCTCTGACGCACAAACAAACTCGAATGGCACTTTCTCTTCCATCAATAGTGCTTCTTATTTTGACAACCGTGTGATCTAGCACTAAACAAGTCTTTTTTGACATCCTTAGTCAAGCAAAATTAGTTTACTAGCTTCACTCCTTCACCTTTAAGCTCTAATGAGCGACTTTTTCACTTTTTTCTCCATTCAAGAGTTAGGCGTTTCCTTAGAGGGTTCATCTTTATTAGGTCTCTTGAGCTTTTTTGGGTCAATGCTTCATTATATGGTTTGCTACCAGCGTCGGAGGTGTACTCGTTGTTTTGTGGTGCATCCTCCACAGCTCATCCCCGTCGTCACCAAGTTTCACTCTTCTGATGCCTGAATACCTATTCTCTATTAGAGAAGACCATTTCCATTCATTTTTGTAGGGTCGATATTGTCTTCATCGATAGTCCTTCTTCCTTCAGAAATAATGGTGATAGAACTCTTCAAAAAAGAGTAGAGTAGTAATGTAGGGTGCTTACAAAGCAATCTAGAAATGAGCTTCCATAGCACATATCTTGTTCCACAAATGTAAAAAATTTAGGTCCTAGTTGTTAGTCCACCAGTTCTCCAATCAGATCCCACTGCACCTAAAGACAGTGTCGAACCCAGTTCACATCTAATGTCTCACCTCATTTGAGTTTCACCATTGACGCGTCAGACTTTTCCAACCTTTGCAACATTGTGGTTGTACTTGAAAGATAGGCCTAGTTGTCGAGCAACGTGTTGGAGAGTCGCAGAGATCCTCACATGGTGAGAGCAACGATCGTACATTTTCGTGGCAAGAGCCTTGAAGAAGTGGTGCCCATTGTCTGCCTTGCATGATGTCAATGTCTTTGATATGAATTGGATCACCTTGTGAGAAATATTGGGAGTATGGTTTGATGTGAAGCCAAATGAGCAAACTTAATCAATGGGAAAACACTGGTAAAAAGTTGGAAAAGAATTGTTTATGCCTTTGTAGTAGTAAAGGAGAGTAAATTCCGAGTGTGCAGTTTATGACAGCTGCAAAATATGTAAACACACGATGTGTGTGACGGTTATGCTTGTTTAGGACTTGTCTCGCTCTTGCCTATAGCTTCATGCCATGAGGCCTTGTGCATGCTTGTCCATGACTTGTCGCTCATAACAGAATGCCTTCTCAACCTCTTTTTATCATGCTTTCATAGTATAGGTTTAGTATTGTTTGTTGTTTTTCTTTCCATGTAATTTTGTTGGTAGTTGACGACTTGCCATTTTCATACTATCATGCCAAAAACTGGCCCAAAATGTACGGTAAAGAGAATGATCTTCCACCAGATATGTTAACATAACTTTGGTCTAAATTGTAAACTGCTTTCTAGTTAATTTTTTTTTTTGTAAAACTGCTCGGGGCGTATAGGCCTTCCAAAATGCTTTCTCAAAATTTTTTTCTTCCTTCTTTTAAAGTTTTTTTTTTCTAATCTTGAGATTGAGGGTTCGAAGAGCTCGATTGTGCCACCTCCTCTCTAAAAAGGATTTAGCTTACTTGTTCATGGGCTAGAATAAGTGTGACATGATCACTTTTCTGTTTAACGAGAAGCACGATTGTGATACTGCGCCTGACAACCTGTAAGGTGATGGCAAGATGCCATTTGAGTGAACTCGAGAAGCATCCAATGTACCTCCACAAGATTGTCAATGGAAATCGCAGCAACACATTCAAAGAGAAGGCTAATCAAAGTTAATCCATGATCATCAACATCGTTACTTCTTCCATTTCCTAAACGAACTTGGAGTCGTCATCATTTGTGCTAGCGCTAGATTCTAGTAAGTCATTGGCATGTTTGTCAGAGTATGTGAACTCATTGCCTGCAAGTTGAAGGCTTTGTTATGGAAGATGTGAGTGATGGAAGTTGAAGAAGAAGGGAGCTCAAAATCCCAAAGTTCATGGGGATGGATGGAGTGGTTGGAAGACAGTGATTAACAACCTCCCGTCGGCCGAGCTTCATCGGAGAAATGGACGATTGAGGGTGAGGGGAAAGGAAGAAAATGTAGAAGTGTGTGGGAGGTTGATGAGAAAAGAGCATAGGAGATTCTCAAAAAAAAAAAAAAAAAAAAAAGAGAGCATAGGAGCCATTTTAATTGGGAATATGTTAGTTTTTTCTGCAACATTGTTCTAAGAGCTTATACTTGTTTATTCATGTTTCTTGTGTCCAGTTGAGCACTTCGGTTTTGTTTGTTCTTTTTAATTGTATTTTGATTTCTGGTTTATTATGATTGATTAACATATATTTGTTTATTTTTTTCTTTTTAATGATTAACCTTATATTATATCATTGATGTCTTTTTGTGCAAATAGCTTCATCTCAAATTTCTTATGTGCAAAGAAAACTATTAAATTAGTATACTTGACATTCACAAGAGAACTTATTGAAGCCTATTAGATAAAGATAGATTCATCTCAAAATTAATTGATTATACGTGGAATAACAAAGGCTGTGAGGCTTGCTGCATGCTCTTATAGCCGCCTAATCTTCCAACAAGTTCCTTAGTTTAATTGCTCTTCGACTCTCCGAAGTAGAGCGTACTAATTCTCGAGAGTGAAGACTAAAGATTCTACTAAAAAGAGTAAGTCACAGACACTTTTTCTGACTGAAATAAGGCGAATTGCAAACTCAATTGGAGGAAAGAACTGCAAGGGGACCCCAAAAATAATAGAAAAAACATGCATTTATAAAGTATAGGTTATAAATGAAGAAAGTTACCATTAACCAAATAAACTTATTATTTATCTCAGTAAATCCACAATGGAAATCATTTTTACTTCCCATCAGAACACAGAACAAGAAATTGTACAAAGTATACATAAAAAAAAAGAAGAAAGAAAATAAAGAACACCACCCAAATGAAAATGCTTTTCATTCACTCATATAATAATAAGCACATTCATCAACTAAGAGGGAACAAAGTTGGACGTAAGAATGGCAAAAGTGAGTAATAAGCCTCTATCAACTTCTCATTTGGAGCCAACTCCATAATCAACCTCTTGAGCATCCTAAAAGGCCCGACCACGACTCGTGACCCGAGACAGAAACCTCGCCGCCGATTCCCTAGTCGAATTGTGCTGCCCCGACGTCGTCTCGACCGTCGCCTTGGGCGACACCAACCGACTAGGCCGGTGGAGCTCGAGCACATTGATGTGGCCATGGCTTCTCTCCTCAACATAGAGCTCAAAGTTGGTTTTGTGAATTTGAATTTGAGTTTCTTCATTTTGATGTATATATAGATTGCATCAATGGTGAAGTTATTAATGGTGATCATAATGGCTACAATCATTACATTGAAGGCCTTGATGATTTGATTCAATAGGGATTCTTATTTTATTGTGATTTCTTTTTAGGGTTATGGGAGTCATGATTAACTTTAGTAGATCATGAGGCTTGAGATTGGAACTTTAGAATATGAACTATGATGAAGGCCCAATTATTAAGTTTAAACCACTAATTAATGCTAGCATCATACGCCTAATTACTTTTTGAGTAAGGAAGATTCCATCTTATAAAAAAGCTTTATCTACCTAAACAAATCATTGGTTGTGAAGAGATGTAGAAAAAAAATAAATAAAAAGGGGAAAGTGAAATGGGGCAGGGTGTAAAAAATTCTAAAGGATATGGACAAAGCAAAACTATGTTGGATGTGAGATTTTTAAAAATAATATTAAAAAGACTGAATTATTTATAAAAATAGTTTTTTTTACTTAGAAATAGTCAAGGTAAATAGGTTGCATTGTGATTATCATTTTAGATGAGAAAAGAGAAAAACAATGTTCAACCATAATTAAAGTGAAGATTTGAATTCATAATTTGTGTGAGTTTAATTATATTTTTATTGGCAATAGAACCTAAAATTTAGGTTGAAATATCATTTTGGTTCTTGATTTCAAAAAAAAAAAACAAAAAAAAAAAATCATTTTAATCCCTAGACTTTTGAACTTTGCTCCATTTTAATTTCGATATTTTTAAATGTATAATTTTAGTCAATAAGCTTTCAATTTTGTTTCATTTTGGTCTAACTTTTAAATTTGTTCCAATTTTATCTCTAAACTTTTGAAATGTTGAATTCTAGTTTCTAAACTTAAAAACAAAAAAAGAAAAAAAAAAAGAAAAGGGAAAACTTAAATTCTTTTTTTTGGTTGATTTTTCTTGAAAAAATTACCAATTTTCTCAATAATTTTTTAAAATATGTTCATATTTTTATGTTTGTTTATATTAAATTTATTAACCATATTGAATCAATTCTCAATAATTATTAACTTCAAATTTATGATAAGACCAATTTGATTAAAATTAGATATTTGAAAGTGAAATTACCAAAATAAAATAAAATTGAAATCACAGACTAAAATTGAACCCTTGAAAGGTTAGAGAGCAAAATGGTACAAACTCAAAGTTTAGGAACCAAAATGATATTTATCCCAAAATTTAATCGTTCAAGAAGCATATAATATAATATTCGACAAGAATGGAACAAAACTCTTAGGGCCTGTTTGATAACGTTCCCGTTTCCTGTTTCTCGTTTATGTTTCTCTTTTTTTAGAAACAGACTTATTTGGTAACTGTTCCCGTTTCTCGTTCCCAAAATTAAAAGAAACGTTTCTAATATTT
>JBBMKA010000002.1:83912-131801 GCA_037833695.1 Sechiopsis laciniata
AGCTAAACAAATAAAAATAATAATATTTTTATTCAAAATTAAATATTTATATAATCACAAAGCAAGTTTTAATTTTACGTGTTAAGAACGGTAATCTCAAATTAATTATATTTTGTTTACTATATTAAAATTGATTCTGACATGATTCTTCTATTTAAAAATAACTAACATAGGAAATTACATTTATTTGATAATTCTTTGTATGTCTCTCTTATTTTTTTAAATGGGTAACAATATTTTTACACCATTTTTTTTTTGTGAGATTACAACAATTGGGGGATTCGTATTTTACATTATTATTATTACTATTATTTTACTTAAAAGTATATTATTTATTATATTATTCATAACTTCATTATTGTATACTAATGTTATTAAAACTGTTCCTTTATATGGTTAAGTAAAAAAAAAAAAATTAATTATATGAAGAACTAATCTATATTTGATTGTTTTTTTCTTTAAATTTTATTTCATAATTAAAATTTATTTATTTAAATAAAAATTTCGTATAATAACAATAAAACAAGTATCATTATAAATACGCATATAAATAAAGTTTAAATGATATTTTAAATTAGATTGAAAAAAAAAAGTTTTATATTAAAATATATTGAATTTATAATTTTTCTAGTACAATTATGTGATTAATGGTGGTGACCATTCTTTCCAAATTTAAAAGACACACAAAATTCAGTTTTTATATATTGGTAACAAAGATAGTAGATAACCAACGAGAGCAGTAGCTCAGCGGCATTAGTGGATACATAAATTCCATTTAAACAAAAATTGCATAATTCGATTTGTATATACAAAGATAGTGATACCGAAGTTTTATTTCAAACGGAAATTAGATAAAGTAGTAGTGACATAAACTGTCCCACACATTTATACAGAGATCTTCACTTGTAGTAGTTGTAGTTGGAAGGAATTTTGGTTCTCTTGTAACCTTCCATCTGCTTCCACTTCTACAAAAAAAAAAAAAAAAAAAAAAAAAAAAAAAAAAAAAAAAAAAAAAAATCCTTTTTAAAAAGCACTTTGGTTTCTTTTGCAATCACAAATTCCAGTTGAAAATTATACTAAAAAATGTAATCATCAATGGAATTGGGTTTACTCTTTTTTCTTTCTTTCTTTTTTTCACGCTTGATTTACATATTACCATTTTCATCTGCTGATGACTCGGAGGCTGAGTCATCCGTTGTCGAGTTCGAAATCACTTCTGATTGGCTGCTATTTTCGCTGTCTGAGCTTACCGAAGCAGCTTTGTTGTTGCCCCGTTGTTTCAAGAACCAATACATGATGCTTGCTGTTAACGTGAGGATCATTTTTTGGTTCACCTGATGATATAGACAAACAAAAGATAAGAGCTTTAGTGACATCTTATAAATATTTTTGAAATTTGATGAAGAATACAAATGTTTCCTCCAAAGATGAAGCCCATCGTAAAAATATTTGGAAAAATCAAACTTAATTTTGAAAAACAAATAGTTATCACACGAGACATAGGAAAATTGGCTATCAATACCTCAGTGATGTCTTCAGGAAGCAAAAATATGGAACATCCAAGCTTCCTTGCAATGCTAATGATGTAAGTTGCGTTCATCTTTTTCTCCTCGTCTATGGTGTTCATCATTCAAAGAAAATAGCAAACAATTAGGAAAATTGTAGACCTTTTCCTTGGTCCCCTAAATGTAATAAAACAATATTTCGAGTTTGAAACTACAAACTTTATAAAATATCAACAAAATCTTTAAATGTTTTCTCATATGAATTTGAACAACTGTATGAACAATTAGAAAATTTTTAAACACGTGGGGATGTCCTTTCCTTGGTCCCCCTTAATAGTTTATATGTTTTTAAAATTTTCATATACTCAAAAAGATAGTTTCCAAAGCTCACTTAAAAAAAAAAAAAAAAAAAGTGTTAGGGAAAGCATCATAAAGGCATACCGGTGATTCCCTTGGTAACAAGACTCCAATTTACAACTCTAGGCTGCACTGAACTAAGAAGCTCCAAGAAAAATGTTCCATTCGTCAAACTCTTGTCCTGTAGATTGCATATTATGATATAATAATAAGTGATTGGGTATCATCAATAACGGCATTATATGAAAATATCTTTCGCTAAAGACATGATTAGAGCTCTGAATGCAAAGCTCTAACTAAGACCCTTTTTATAAAAAAAAAAAAAAGAAATCAACAATATTTGGATGACATGGTTTAAACTGATAAGTTCATGGTTATTAGGTCATGATATCATGGTTGTTGGCACCCATTTGACTATTTGAGTTAATTGACACATCCGAATTAATTCGACTAAAAAAAATATATATATACATATATATAAGTACAAAAGAGACGGTACCTTAAAACTATCCATGCGACTTTGACTCCCAGAACTTCTGACTTTGTTATTTGCCCATTGCAAAATATCAGCATCAGTGATTTCCTTTCCAAAGGAGTGGAATCTTAAGTTTTTTAAAAGTTGAAGGATGTTGTATCTCATCAGTTGCCACAAGTAAGCTGTAAACAGGTCAGAAATTTTCATCTGAGCAATATTATCAAGGGGAATAAACCAAATCCAACATTTACTTTGCAATTAAAATTCTTGAATATTGTTAAACTATGCTGAAAATTATCTTCAGTAAAAATGTCTGAGTAAGAGATAACAGAATTGACTGGCTTACCCAATATCAATTTTTTATTCCCTTGCACGATATCATTTCCAGCAATGTTAACCAGAGAGAACTTCAATTGCTTCCCTATTTTGACAACTTGGTTGCAGTTTTCTACTTTTCTAAATGGCATTTTAATCGGAGGCTTATTTGCAATCTTCCAATTAACAATTCCTCGGGACACTTTGTCTAGCGTCTCAAGAAGAATCCACCTGAAAAGTTAAGAGAATAAATTATATCTTTAATAGTTAATATCATCTATCAGTTTGTAAACATAGACACAAGAACGATTCCAATTTGATAACCCACTTTTCAAGAAAAAGTTGCATTACTTTCGTAAACAAAATTTCTTCAGTATTAAAAAGATCAATGATATTTAGACATTCTGACCTGGTGAACTATATCGAAAGAACAAACAAGTAAATAAAACTATATCCTACTTTAGGTCAAGAAAGATTAATGTAGAAAGAGGAAATAGTTTTTACCCATGTAATTTAAAAAATAAATTACCCATTTCTAAGATCCTCAAAGACATTATTGATATACGTTGATAGTTCCATGCTATTTATCCATAAACGGAATGCTCTCTCTTCCCTGGAAATTTGAGCGTCATCTGGCATAGTCTCTAGAAAAGATATCTGCTTTGTCTGCGTAGACAGCCCATTCCTACAAAGTATGATAAATAGGATTAACAACTATAACGATAATATGCAGGGAACAGGAAGGTGCAAAGCGAGCATGTGACCAAAAAAAAAAGAACCAAAAACAGCTCACAGGACAGTTAATGAAATCAATTATTTAAAGATGCATTGAAATTTAAGTTACAGGTGATCTTATAAGAATTTGGTTATCCATCCTCTCTACTCGTTTCAAAAAGCCTTTCAATCCACAAAAATGTATTATATATACCAACAAACTGCGTGTGCATTTAGTAGTGTATCTACAGAAAAATAGTTGCATTACATGTGTCTTATATAGGTATCTATGCATGTACAGCGTGCATGCCAGAACGTAATTTTGCATTCATCGGATGTTTTTATGTCTAGCGTGTAAAGCACACACAAACTAACATGGGCTCCCATAGCTCTACTATCATACAAAAATAAAGTTGATTGTAGGTTGATATAATTAAATTTATTCAAGTCTATCAACTTAAGCCTTTAAATTGGTTGATGATTTAACAAGATTCAACATGATATTATAGCAGGAGGTCCTATGTCCAAACTCAAGTCAACTCGTTTCATTCTTATTTATTTTCAAAATGAGGAAAAGTGTTGGTTGATGTACTTAAATTTACTTCCATCTATTAGCTTAAGCTCTTTTAGGTTGATTGGTGATTTAACATATTTAGAATGCTTTTGAGAAAATAAACCATCGAACTTATTGAACAAAATAAGAACCAAATGCAGCTCTGATAAAAAAGTAGATTCTTTTCTCACCTATGCTGAAAGATATGAGCAACGAAAGCAAGGTTTAAATTTGGTGAGCCTTCCACAATGTCTCTAGCTGTAAGATATCTTTTGCAACCCATCTTATCAGCATGTTCAAGAACCAACTTTGCTCGTTCTAAAGGATCTTTAACTGTCAATATTGATGGATTACTGTGCTCAGGCGCAAGAACTTTTAAAAGGTAAGCATATGCTTCTGCATCCTGAAGGGCAGATATTTCACATTTTAAAAAAGGATATACATTATGGTGAACAAAATTTATATGTAATATAGTGTCAAACAATAAATTTCAAAGATAACTTCGTCCCTTTTGGTGAGGAAAAATAGGAGGCTCGGCTTACATTAGTAAAGCTAGCAGATGTATTATGAATTCATGCCTACGCTTTTTGGCATTTAATTGGCAACACAATCTAAGCTTTGGTATAGATCTTTGCATATAACTAGAGTATAGAAATATCAAATGCGAACTTTTTTACCAACATAAAGTAGTTATAAAAAATAGATACAGATTTCTAGTGCCCTAGAGGTTGATACGAATTTTTTGCCTTCAGCAGATTGGAAACATAACTGAGCTCAAAAATAAAAGTTGTCAACTCAGAAATTTGCAAGTGTAGATCAAGTAACCAAGTTAGATAAGAATAATAGGAAAGGAGAAAATATGGACAGGTCTTGCAACAAGAAATATTTTTAAATAAAAAGTTTAGCATCATTTCTACCTTTATGTCAGAAGAGAAGTTTGTTACTGTCTTTTTGTATTCTCCTTTCTTAAGTTGAAAATTCATCCACCTCAATAAGATCTTTTCTGGAGGTAGGCTCATCAACTCCTCCACATCCTGTCAGTTAGAGAAAACAATAATGTCTTCCAAATAATCTGCTGCTAAAAGATTTGTAAAAGCAAGACTTTCTGTAACTGAGAATATTACATAATTCAAAGGCCATTGTTACCTTACTATCATCAACCAACTCCACCAACTGAGGGGTCTTTCTTAGGTTGAGGTCTGCCAATAATTGTATCTGGTACAATAACCATTAGGACAAATGAATTGATCTAACCATAAAACTTTTGAAAATGTTCAACATAGAAAAGTAATGATTATTGATCTATGGTAAAAGTCAGTGTAAGACAATATAATGTTAAAGGTTTTCATATATATATATAGATAACTTTTTATTAAAAAAATAACATAATGCTAAGAGCTCATTGCAGTATTTTACCTTAATAATCTGAGATATTAGTCCAAGTACAAGATGCCGCTGCAAATGAAAACAGATGACTTAGAACACATTGAGATCAGTAAATTTGCAAACATTTCTCAGAATACTATTTCTAAAATAACTTAAGAGGAATGTAGTCTCCAGGGCTCTTCTGTTCATCCTTCAACAATTTGATTATTTTAAAACACGATGAATAAATTAGATAATGAATTATTTAGCTTGGCATCATGTAACTCAACGTCACAGTAACATTTCGGAACGTGAAACTTCAGCTAGAAGACTGAAAAGAACTTAAAGCTGCCACCAAAAAGTTTAATCATATTAAAATGATACTATTTCGTTAATTCAACGGCATAATCAATAGCTAAAAAAATATTTTTAGTGTCCAGATTGGAAAAAAAAAGAATGTATTTTTTTTAATATCCGAGAGTGTCTGGATTAGCTTACGCACAACTCTATCATTCTCACGAGACAACCATTTGACCCTGTTACATTTGATTGTCAAGGAAACCCAAAGGAAAAGAAAGTTCAGGAAATAAATAACAGATAAGGCTCAGAAGACGGGGGATAAACTAGTCCCAGTGGAAGTAGAATGAAAGAGAAGAATAGAGGAAAGACGGTGGCGGCCAGTGGGGGTAAGCATTCAGGTACCAGCTACATTTAAAAACTAGGAGGGAAAAGCTCGTTTTTAAATTAGAAAAGGAAAAACAAAAATCAGAAAATTGAAAAGAATTGGCATTTTCTCTCTGGACAATTAAATAAACGAAGTGCAAACTCTTACTAAACCTATCAAATTTAAGTTGTTTAAACCCTATAATGCCATTTGTTTCACATTAGTTCCTAAATATTGATAAAATTCACTTGCTTATCATTTCTTAGCCCCTTTACGTCACGGGATATACCGTCTGACCCTACAACATTTGGATGTCAAGGAAACCTTAAGAAATTAATTCCCAGGTAGGTGGCCACCTTGAACCCATCACCTTAAGCACCCCAAAACCCTCTTTGGCCACTTGAGCCACTCCATGATGGTTATCATTTCTTAGCCTTTATGGTGTTTTTTCTTTTAAATAAAAAGTTCGAACATACACCAAAGTTGGATGATATAAAAAATTTAGCTCGAACATACTTCTTGACTCTGTTTATTACAATACCAAAGAGAAATATGCATACCCTTCCTTCAATGAAATCCTGTGTTCCAATGTTTACAACAGTGCATCCAATGGCCTTGGCAGAATTGAGGCAAAGTGTATGATTTTCGTTTCGTTCCCAAGGATTGAGCACAGCCTTTGTATTGATTGCACGATCATCAATAGTTCCAGGAACCGCCACATTGATTAGTTTACTGAATCCACCAATAACAGAATTTATCATTGTAATCGAATCCAATCAAATTAAGAATAAATAAAAGGTAAGATAACTCACCAGAGAAGAACTCCGTCCTTCGCAATCTCGAACAGATTATTTGTTGAAGGATCAATGGGGAGGTATCTAGTAAGAAACTTATCTTGTGAAAGGTAACTGTTGATATGTGCGACATAAGAAGCTTTCTCCGATTCACTAATTGTATGAAGCAAAGTAGTGGTTGCGGCCTTCAGAAATGCCGATGAATTTTTGGCACCATTTCCAGTTCTAGCACTAGCATGAGCTTGCAATTTCAGATAAACCTACCAATTTCAATACAAAATCATCAAATCATACATTCGAATTTCCGTTTCGTTCTTTTCAACATTTTCATCAAAAACTTAGATTGAACAAGAACATCTTCTATGAAAGCTCAACAAAGAAAAGCAGAAAAGTGTGAAAAACAAAACAAACACAACATACTTTGAGGAAGAATTCGTAATCGACTTCATCATCATCCTGATTCTGATACAAATCTCGAATACAGGAAGCTCTCTCTTGCTCCGTAAGATTCTCTCCAACAACTTTAAGCCTCGACATCCTGGAAGCCAAATCTCCAAGCGTAAGCCTCCCATTCTCCCTCTTCATACTCATATACTACAAAATCCGATCAGATCCGAACCAAAAACACTAAGAACAAATCATTTCAACACCAAGAACAAATCAAGAATGCAACAAAGCGTTCTAAGCATCACATTTGAAGTAAAAACAACTTCCAGCAGGATTCACACAAAAGAATCAAAAGAATGAATGCTAGGAGTTACATACATGGGATTTGAGGCTCCGGAGCTCGACTTGAGTGAACTGGTTATGGAGCCATGGATCTGAGACGAGAATGCCAACATAGCTCGACATGGCGTAGATTTCAGTGATGTTGCTGATAACGATTCTTCTTCTTCTTCTTCTTCAGAGATCAGAGAAGGGAAAAAGGATGAAGAAGAAGATGAATGAGGAATGGGTATGGTAGGCCAAAGCTTGGAAGCTGTCAGAATTTCAAAGTTTTGTTTAGGCTAAAGTTTGTAATTGGGAGAGGAGAGAGAAAGAATTCAAATAATGACTTCACTATCCCATTCAAATAAAAGAATTCAGGAGTTGCACAAATCCCATTTCAATGTAACACTTTCAAATAGTTCTCATAGAACCTAATGGTTAGTTGGGAATATAAACAAAGTTGTATCACATTGATTGATTAAAAAAAAAATTTGATATATAAGTAATGACAATTATATCCATTGATATAAATATTTTTTACTCAAACAAAAAATAAAGTCATAAAAGTTTATGTCAAAAATAAACTTATCATACCACACATGACCTTAATTTAGCTTTATCGGTAAAGTTTCTCTATGTATAATAAAGGAGTTGGGAGCCGGGAGGAAACATTGTCATGACAAAATCTCTTGTAAGGAGCTTTATTAGACTGATGGTGTACTCTCGAAGAAGAGGAATTTGGTTAGTCAGACATGAGGTCATGGTAAAAATATGTTTTATTAGACTGACGAAATACTCTCAGGAGAAGTGAAGTTAGTCTAAAATCCTCAGGTGTTTAACTTAGAAGACAAGCCTAAGTAAAGGCACAATGGTACTTTGTTCAAAGGAAGAATTGTTGAAATACAAACAAAGATATCCTACATTGGTTAATTAAGGGATAAGAATGATGAAAGTTATGCCCAAATAGACAATATCATACCCGTGTGAAGATCGTCCTAGTATGATAATGTCAGAATTCTAACTTTCTCTAAAGATAATCACTTGATGAACTCGATTAATAATATACATGAGCGAAGATAACAAACACACCTATGAGCAAGACCCAATTAGTCTCATGTATGAATAATTAATTCGTTAGTCATTATTAATCTTTCCAACAATATTTGAGAAATGAGGATTGAAATTTATAATCTCATGGTTACTAGTTCGTATCCATGAAGTTATACTCTTTTTGGTATTAGTAAACTATTTATTAAGTTTTAACAAGCCAAAACTTATCTAAAATTAGAAGAAGAAAGTGACGGAAGACCTACTGCCAATTATTTTGACATCATGTGCAGTTGTAAGGCCGCGGTTCTCTAAAGTACTCTCACATGCACACTCTAACTTTTTCTTTTCTTTCTAATTTCTTCTTTTAGTAAACTTTTACCTTCTAGAGAAGAAAAAATAAAACTAAAGCATGAAAGATAATGTGATTTTTTTTATGTAAAGGGAATTTGGAGTTTTGCTTTTCTAAATTTGGGGCACCATTGACCTGTTCGGCTGTAGTATCTGGGTACATCGTAGGACTTAAAGTAAAATTGAAAGTTGAGACCTCAATCCTCAAGGGAAGAACATCCTCAATGCCAGATGCTCGATCACTACGCCGCCCCTAAGAGTGGGGTGCAACAAAAAACCGAACCGAACCGAACCAATCTAATCCAATAGATCGAATCGTTTTTTTAGCATAAAGTTGGACATATTGATTTGTAATTTAAAAAACCCGAAAAGATTGGATCGGTTCCGGTTTTCATTTTAAAAAACTAATAAAAACCGAACCAAACCGAAACATATATAAGTCATATAGAGTTATCTTCTTTTCATTATTTAGAAGATTTCGTAAAGTCTTGAAGATCAATCTCTTATAATAAATGTTTTTTATCCTTCAAATATCAATATTTTCTAAATAACTTTCTCAAACTTTACTTTTTTCATGTTAGTTGTCTTAATCTATTTAAAACTAATTTTACGAAAGAAAATCGGATGCAAAGATCAAACTTGTTAATATTCAGATCCTATTCATTCAGTGACAAGGTGAATCAATGAACCACCGAAAGCAAATCGCTTTCATATTTGAATACATGATTTTTAAAGAATTGACAAAAAAAATTGGACATTGGATCAGATAAAAAACCAAACCAAACCAATTCAAAATCGAACCAATGATTTTATATTTTATTGGACATTGAATCGGATTCATTTTTTGAAAATCAAAGATATCAGTTCGGTTGTTGGTTTGGTACAAAACCAACAAAAAACCGAACCAAAATCACTCCTACCTAAAAGACAAAGATAATGCATTTGTTAAAGAAGGATTTTTTTAGTGGCATGATGGGGGCTAGATTCAATCATATAATGCTTGGTTTATGTAAATTGGGAGTTGATTAATTATCTTGCATAATAATATATTTCACAATTAATAAAGTATTTATGAGCGTCGATGACAGCGTATGTAAACTATCTTCGTGGAATATATCGAATGACCTTACACTAAGTTCATCTTTGACCACTAAATCAA
This sequence comes from Sechiopsis laciniata, assembly GCA_037833695.1. Classification (NCBI taxonomy): domain Eukaryota; kingdom Viridiplantae; phylum Streptophyta; class Magnoliopsida; order Cucurbitales; family Cucurbitaceae; genus Sechiopsis; species Sechiopsis laciniata. Next base: position 93,920 of record JBBMKA010000002.1, read on the forward strand.
GGGTTGATATTTCATAAAATTTTTAAAATTTACGTCTAATCCGTTCTGATCTCATAAATTTCAAACACATTTGGATTTTTGTCAAGTGATCACTTTGATTATTAGAGAATTGATTTTTTTTTTTTAAATAATTAATTTGAAAGGAATACATTACTCATAGCTTATCAAGTCAATTTTTGTAAATAATTGAATCAAGTCAACCCATTTACATTGTTTGAAGAAGGGTGTAATATACATAATCCAAATAGATCAAATTGTCGCCAATAAGAGTAGAGTTCTACCAGCATCCTGTAACAACCTAGTAACGTTAAAGTTACAAGTTCAAATCCCCATTTCCCTAATATTGTTGTATCAAAAAATAAAATAAAAGAAGAAAGTGTCCATTTCAAATGTTTATAATACATTTTTAACTGTTAAGTTTGAGTATAATTTTCGTTTGATCTCAGAATTTCAAAATATTACACTTTTATCTCTAAACTCCCCATTTGTATTTCATTTAGAACACAGATTTCAAATTATTACATTTTTACTATTTTGTATTTTAGTTTTGTTATTGAAGTTTAAGATTTTAGAAATTTCTCCAAGTTTTCACCCATACTCACTTTAAGTCAATTTGTGCTATTTTTCTATTAACTAATTTGTTCATTTTGAATTTCATTTGTTGAGAAATAATTATGATCAAATTAGTTTTTTTAGTTCAACCTAGTTGAATTAGTTAACTAAAATTTCTTCAAAAAGTTAAAACGAATATTTTAATCAATAAGTTACCATGACCAACACATTTAATATTATATACAAAATTCCACACATGGGAAAGTAGAATGAAAAGAAAAAAGAAGAAAAAAAGATAACCAGCCATGTGAGATTACCTTGACCACTTGAGCAAAAGAAAAAAAGAACACAATTTCCAAGCTTCAAATCATTAATTTAAAAAATAATAATAATAATAAAAAACCAACAATTTCTAAATTAATCTGCTTCTTCTGTTAATAATTCTTAGTTTCTTGTTTCCTACTTCTGAAAGGACACTTCAGAAATATCATTCAAATTTCACACCCAAAAAAAAGAAAACAAAAGTTAGCAGATTTTATATGTATTTAGAGAGCAAACTACAAAACGAAAAGGTAAGCAAACAAGCCCATATTATAAATATTATGATAAAATTAATAATAATAAAAGGTTAATATAGAATTATTTAATAATGGGCCCTTATCTTTGTTTTTATACATTGAACAAAAGGCAAATACAAAAGAAGATAGGGAGTGAGAGGAATAAAACAGAAACCATCCTTGCTGTGCTTGCTTCTACTTTTGTCTCAGCATTGAAGATGATTACAAAGGCCCCATTGTTGTGTACATTCAAGCAAATTCATTACATTAAACTTATCAATTGGGGCCTTTCTTCACATGCTACTCCACTGGCAGATTGATATTTCCATCATGTTGGCTGATTTGGGAGTTTCAAAAGCTTGATTTGGCCCAATATGCTCCTGATTCCTGTTATCATTATAGATTTATAGCATCAATGGAAGATTGATCCAACATATAGAAAAAACAACCAAATAAAACATGATGGTTTCTCTTTAGTTTCTTTTTTCAACTTCGATTCGTCCCACGAAAAAAAATTATGCAGAGTTCTTCTGATTAGCACCTCCTTGTGCTTTTGAATATGATTTTGTGGAGTTATTGTACTGAGAAATATGGACAGCAGAAGATCAAAGTATTTTAGCAAATAATGTCTATTTCATAGTGGTTTGTACTGAGAAATATGAGAAAAGAGTGATTAAAATGAAGTCTTTTACAAGGGGACCTCAGTAATAGCTTAGGAGCCAATCTAATATCAGTCAGTTGAGGGAAGAGAATGCGAGGTGGATATTTGTCCGAAATTGTACTGACGGTGCAGCGAATCCGACCTATTGCACGTAATAAGCCTAGGGGAAGGCACTTAAGTCTCTTTTCCCACACCCTGTACTTCAATCTGTTTAAACAGGGAATAGAAAGCCTACCAGAAAAGCATCTAAAGCTATTAGATTCAATTTCAGAACTCATGTCATATTTGACATCCTAGACTGTGAGTTCAAAGGGGTTTTAAACATTAATTTAGGTTTGGGAATCTATAATGATTCAAAATGTATAATCCTACTATATTTGTGAGTGTCCAAGCTACTTCTACTCACCTTGATTACATGTGATAAGCTGTCTAATCTTACTATATTTGGTTGCTAAGGAAATTTATAGGATATTAAATCTTAAGTAGGTAGCCACTATTGATCTCATTCTCTCTAAGCCATTCCCTATTTACATTGACTGGCTATGGGACTTGAACCCATTAAGAGATGAATTAGAGAAAAATCTTAAAACATTGTAAGTATAAAATAAGACGGGTGAGAAATCTTTTCGCTTCGCCCCGAGTATTAACAAAACACCTCTTTTCTGGATGCACATATTGACATCTGAAGTGTGACGAATCATACCTTGATGACAGGACAGAAAAACTAGAATGCTATTTCCTCAAGAATGTGAAGTGTCTTCTTATGTACCTGTGTGTTTGGGATAAAAAAAATTGGGTAAAAGGACAAACTCTAACTATAAGAAAAAAAATTTAAATGAAAATATAAACTAAAAAGGAGAAACCAAAAGGTAAGCGAGGCTTTTGGAATATAAACCATTTGAGTTATAGTATTATTTCTCAACTGTCTTGCTAGAGCCACATAAAGATCACATGGTCAAGAAGAGAAGAACTTCCCTATACACGAATGTGTAAGGTAGCCTTACATTTTGCACATGTAGCACCTACAAATTTATTTTACAAATAAAAGTATTAAAAAATATATTTGTGTATCACCATTTGATATCACGTATACAAAATGTAGGGCTCCCCTACACATTTATGAGTAGAAAAGTTTTCCTCGGTCAAGAATTTGGATTTTGTGCTACAAGTATGGGGACAAAAATTTAGTTTGAGAAGAGCGAGATCTCACATACCCATTCTAAATGTTGTGCGGTGACACCTGATTCACTTCCGGAATATATTCCACCTAGGACCTAACATGTGCCAAAAAAAAACAAAATTTGATGTTCGATCTTTTATAATAAGAAACGAAAGTTTTCATAGATATAATGAAAGAAACTATTGCTAAAGATACAAACTCCCAATATATGATGCATTATTTCATCCGTCTTCTATTCAAGGTTCAAATTTAAGAAATCCTATTATGGTACGTCAGATTTTTTTCCTTCACACATCAGAATAAATTATTACAAATATAAAGTTTGTGGGAGCCTTTATAGACCTTAATCCCAGCTAATAATTTTTTGGGAAAAATACTTATTAGTCTCCTTACATTTGGGATGTAGTTTCTATTTGGTCCCTAAAAATATATTTTTTTCCTAAATTTTTTTAGTTCAACAACAATAGGGAGTGGAAGATTTGAATTCATTGGTCATGAGCAGTGATTTAATTAGTTAATATTTTAATGACATATAAATACACCAAGTTCAAATTAATTTTAGGACATATGCACTGTGTTAGTGTTTGTAAAGCTTAAAATAATGAGCACAATTTTTTTTTTCTTCATCCAAATTGGAGTTAAAAAGATGCAAATTATGTACATTACCAGAATATATCCACCCACTAAACTTGAGGTCATATAATAATCCATCGAAATCAATTAAACTGATTACAAATAAGAAAGAATCTTACCTTAGATACAGTTTCAAGAAACATGCCTGGACGAACAGGAAGAGGCTTGCGCCCTGACACACTCTCCTAGTATCAATGAACACAGAAAACATACAATCAAGTCAGACAATCAATCCCATAACACAAGTAATATTCTGTAAAAGCATCCAAGGAATGGAAATAAAACCCACCCTTCCTGCAATTCCCTTCGAAATCCTTCGTCCACCAGCAGTATCTTCCTCATCATCTAAGTTGTCAGCACCTTCATCTTTACCTAACATTACATTTCGTATCATCTCGTGGACGACATTCCCTGGTTTCAAAGCAACCAGTTTGGTCAAGAAGTTCACCTGCAATGAGTAATGACAATGACAAATTGTTATAGCAGCATTAGGAATGAATATAACAAATACTGAACGGCAGTGGTCAATGCCCGTAAATCAGTGTTTTTTTTCCCTTTAAGAAACCGATAAATCAAAGTTTCGCTCCCCTATACCCGGGGCACCTGCGCCCGTACCAAGACTCAAACCCGAGAAATAATAAGAGACTTTACAATTAAGCTCACTTGTGGGACTTGAAACAAAAATCTCCAAGCATGCCTTGAAAGCCTCAACCAACGATATGCCCCTTGGGACCAGTAAATCAGGGATATTGCTGTATATCTCCCAAAAAGGAATAAGAAAACATTGATGGGATTAAATGACTTCCTGGAACTTGTATGTTATATTTATAGCCTTCATTTGGAGCTACCTAACTTAGAATATTTGTACTTAATTTCTTCTTTTAATCAATGCCAATTGCAGGGTGTTTTGTAATATCCTTTGACATTGGAAACAAGTTCATCCTCCCTCCTGTTTCTTGTATCCATTTTCTTTTTGTTCAATATGTAGCCTTTCTCTTTTCAAAATAATAATATGAATTTTTTTTTTTTTTTAAATAATAATAGGAATAGTAATACCAACAAAAACATAACCCATTGAACGATATTCATATAGTTGGAAAAGTTCTTGGGAACAAAGTTTAACTAAGTTGATAGAATTACGATATATGGAACCATCAAATCAAGTAATGTGATGTGAAGTTTCATAAACGCATGCATATTGTATACCTCTGATTCAGGAAGAGTACTTAGACCACGATCATTTCTTTCATCCAGAATTCCACCTCCCATCATGTTCCGAGCTTCTTCTCTAATCAGAACAAGCCTTGCAAGCAGTTTTCGATCAGGTACAACTGGCCGAGTTTCCATCGTCTTTAAAATAATTGTGAACAAGAATAGTTTCATTACGAACAAATACAATATTCATGGCCCATAATGTACAGCTCAGTAACAGTGGCATTCAAAATTTTAAAAGTTGAAAGACCGAAAAAGAAAAAAGTAGGCCAGATATGTAACCAACATAAAGTGAGAGAAGTTAGTAAGAAAACACAAACTATATCCATTCACTAGAATAACATACTGAGACGAATTCTATGCCGCAAACAGGGACATGGAACATGGATATCATAGTTCCCAATCCCACATTTGCTATCAATAATTACCTCTATCAGATCATCAGCTTGGTTGGCTATGTCATTAAGATTCGCTCCCGGAATATGAACCTTGGTGCCATTATTACTTTTAAAGACGCCACCCCCAGCAGCAACTCTACGAAGTAGTTCATGTCTGCTGTCTTTCAATGGAGTCCTACAAAGTAGGCCAACCACTTGAACCTATAAATCAGTGAACAGTCGGCTTACCATTTAGCTCATATACCTTGGTCAAAACAAGATTTTGATGAAACAACAATAGAACAAAACACCATTTTTCTTCAAAATAACATTCTTACATGTGGCGGGCATTTTTTTGTGAGATGAGATAGAACTGTCTCCTTGACCACCTCCAGTATTGCCTTGCGCTGAATTGAAACAGTACGACAAAATACATTACTTCAATGAATGAAAAAGAAAGAAATAAACAGTAGAACTCTTTTCGATCACATTCACATCATGAGACGACAAGAAAATTGAGATGGGTAATAAACAAAAACCAATAGAATCTGAAATATAATTGTTTTTCCATGATCCAATTAAATTTTAGAATATTGGTTCGAGAGGAATTGAAGTTGAAATTTTAGAATATTGGTTCGAGAGGAATTAAAGAAAAGAACCAAACTTTCATCGAGAAAAAATGAAAAAACACACACATAGACATCCACAAAAACAAGCCCACAAAATACACGGCCTTCTAATACAGTTCCACATAAATTATCTTTTCCATTTCCAACTGAAGCCTTTCCTCCCAAAAACCTTATACAAGAAAATCTTAGCTTCCTTGAAGTCAATCTTAAAGATGATACCTGCCGAATTAAGACTTTTATAATCCTCAATGGTCTCATTCACAATACAAACCTAGCCAACAAACTTGTCTCCCATTGTTAAAATATGAATAAATAACTAAATTTGTTGCAATTCATCTACTTAAGTTTTTAAGTTTTCGGTGATCACCCCAGTAATGTTTCAAGGTCAACTCAATGAGTGATTGTCAACTTGGAAATTTAAACCAAGCTCAATTAGTTATCCTTTCATTGCCTATTTTTTTGTTCCTTGTTTCCATTTTAATAGAAAGTTTTAAGTTTAGCTATACCAAAAAAGTTAATAATAAAAAATAATAATAAAACATCGGATCAAAGCTAAGGAATGTAGAGAATTTAAGATGGAGTTGGACCTTATCATCTTGGTCACTTTCAGCAATCTGGATCATGTAGTCTAAGGCCATCATAAATCCTGACTCCATCTCATCAACCCTTTTACCTATGACCCCTTGTGCAGCCAACTGCAAAGCTATTTCTTCAGATGTTTCATCAGTGTTCGTATCTTCCAACTGAGACAACAGAAACCCAGACAGGGATAGAATGCTAGTTGTTAGTTGTAAGTAGCAAAACCCAACCAGAAAAATAAATGATAAAGAAGGAAATAAAAAACAATCCAAGAGATAAATCCAGCAAAAGGAGAAAGAACTAAATAATACATAAAGAGAACAGACTACCCATCATTAGCAAAATTTCGACGTAAATTGATCGTTCGTGATCGTCCCTCCAGCTCGAGCTGAATGTTAAGGAGAAAAAACTAAATAATACATTTATCTGTTAATCATTCCTTGTACAGTAACGTTTTTTTGATAACTGAAAAAAGCAAAGCCGCCTAGCCTACTAAACCATTTGGTATTCTACTTAGCTCCACAACATACTCGAGACATTCGTTTTCATCCCAAGGCCTGGATTCATGAGACAACAAGGACATTTGGAATTAAGCTCACTGGAAGGCTTTGGACCTAAGATCTCTAAACCGGTTGACCAAAAGACCCCAAACCTCTACCAACGAGGATGTCGCATAGGGACATTACTTGTACACTAATGTAACAGTCAAAACATGTCATATGTGTACTGGTTAAGCAATTCTCTCCTCTCTTATTGACCCATCAGTCAGCAGGGTTTCAGCTCTACACTACTATATAAGCTTTTTGTTAAGGAACAACAAACCCTCCAGTAATCTCTACATTGTTAGTATAATGTTTTTTTTTTCTTTTTTTTATTAACCAGAAAATCGGAGCCTCGCTCCACTATAGCTGGGGTAACCACGCCCATCTTAGGCCAGGCACCGGGAGACACATTCTTAGTATGATATTGTCCACTTTTGGCATAACCCCATGACTTTGTATTTTTTGTTTTACCCAAAAGTCTTCCTAACAATGGAGAGGTTAGTCCTCGCTTGTAAACTTATGATCTACCCCTCATCTAACGGGACTACATTTATTGTTTGTATACCCAACACTTAGGATTCTTAGTTCATGAAGTTAAATCCATACACAAAAGTCAATAATTTGTTGAATTAAACCAGAAATAGAAAATCAAAACAGGGAAACAAGAAAGAAAGAAAGAACATACGAGGAGAATCATCTCTTGAAGAACAGAGGTGACTTGGTCGCCTCCTTTGAGGAGAGCTTCGTACTCGGAACTGTCCATTTTGGGATTACCTTCTTTTCTGGTTCGTTTTCTATCTTGCATATCCAATTCCTCCTCTGGATAACCTCCACCCACTTCATAACTGCTACACCATGTTGCTAATTTCTGCTGTCTTTTGGCTTGCTGCTTCAGATTCAGAAACTGGGTTGGATTGTTGATGAAGAACAACGAATTTGATTTTGAAATTGTGGGTTTTGGAATTGAGCAAGAACAAGTTGGGAACACCCGGAGGCTGCTGTTCATCTTTGGTTGCTCCCGATTCTGGCTGGGGTTTTGGGTTTAAGATTTATCCATTTTAATTCGGTCTAAGATTTAAGTACTTTTGGGAAAATTAGTTTTTAAGTATCAAAATTTTGGATATAATTTCTATTAGTTTTTTTTTTTTTAGATAATGAATTATATGAGGTATAGATTAAACTATAAATCTAGTTTTTTGAGCTAATGTTATTATGTCTTCGGTACTTAAACTTTGTTCAATTCTCAAATGTTGTATACCTAATAGATAAATTCCTAATTTTCTTCCAATTCAAACATAGCTAAGTGGATAAGGTATTATTTTTCAAAAAAAAAAAGGGGGATAAGGTATTAATTACCATTTTAAAAATTAGATAGTTTGATCTCTCAGTTATGCATTGTTGTTGAAATGAAGAAAAAAAAGGCCTTCTTTGATAATTGTTTTTTTCTTAGACATTGTGCTTATTTTTACCTCTCTTTTCTACCTTGGGTTTCATCTTTTTTAACACAAAATTTGACTTTTTAACCAAATTCCAAAAACTAAAACTAAAAGCCAACTTGGTCTAAGCAATTCACATGTTATGATCATTTTGTTGAGAACGAATCGAAATAGTCTCTCAAGAAGCATGTTGGTAGAAGCTTAGAATTTTCAAAATATACTTCTTTAAGAGTCTCAAGTTCGAAATTTACAAGTGAATTTAATTGTAAAATCCTCTCTTGTATCATGAATCAAGTCTTTGAGATTATTGTGAACAATCTCAAGTGTATGTAGTGGGACGTAGCTTCAATTCTTCATTATATATATATATAACTAAATTGGGAACAGAGTTCTAACCTAGACAATATAAAATTGAAAGACATAACTAAACCTTTCTAAATTCAAAGCTTAATTGAAGTGTAGAGACTAAATTACATTTCAAAAATAAGAAGAAAAAAAATTTAAGCATCTGCTCCATTGGAACAAGTCCATGAAGAAGCAGTATAGAGACTTGTATCTTTCCATTTAAGCTTGAGTGTTCCACCTTCACCTTGCACAAGACTAAACCCTTGATTATTAGAATGCATGTTCAACATCAACCAAGCTTGAGCCATGGAGTTTGCACTCATTGGAACTTCAATGAAAAAACACTTTCTCAATTCACATCTCCATTCCCTAAACTTCTCCTCTCCACTTCTTGATGACCCTCCAATTGCCAAAATGTTATTAATCTCCCTATACAAAATGTTGTGCTCCACTTGATTTCTATTATTATCATCAAAGCTCAAACCAGCTCCAAGAGAGTCAAAAATGGCAGAGTAGTAATGTAAGGAACTAACAAAGCGATCTAGAAATGAACCTCCATAGCACATATCTTGCTCCACAAATGTGAAAACTTTAGGCCCGAGTTGTTGAATTAGTTCGACGGTTTTCCAATCCGGTCCTGTTGCATCGTAAAGACAGTGTCGAACCCAGTTCACGGCTACTATCTCACCTCGTCGAGGTCTTACCATTGATGCGTCGATTGTTCCGACCTTTGCAGCAATGGGGTTGTACTCGAAAGAGAGGCCAAGCTGTCGAGCAATGCTTGAGAGTCGCTTCCCCGTGTCGAGGAGAAGCTCCATGGTGGTGCCCATGGCTGTGATCCTCACATGGCGATATCGGTGATTGTCCTTTTTCGTGGCGAGAGCTTGAAGGAGTGGTGGCCATTGTAGGCCTTGCATGATGTCAAGGTCTATGATGTGAATTGACTCACTTTGTGAGAGGGATTCAAGTATGGTTTGGTTTGAAGCCAAATGAGAAAACTTGATTAAAGGTGAAACATTGATGAAAAGTTGGAAACAATTGTTTATGCTTTTGTAGTTAAGTAAAGGAGAACAAATTCCCAATATGGAGTTTGTGACTCTGCTAGCCATGGCAGCTGCAAAGTATGTCACGACACGCTCCGCACTCGACTTCCCGTAAGGCGACGTCATTTGAGTGAGCTCGAGAAGCATCCGGTGCGCGTCTACGAGATTGTCGACGGATATTGCAACGCCACACTCAAAGAGAAGGCTGATCAAAGTCAATCCATGATCATCAACATCTTTACATCTTCCATTTCCTTCATGAACTTGGAGCTCGTTTCCGTTCTCGACATCGTCGACACTAGAATCAGGCAAATCATTGACATGGTCGACCAAGTACGTAAACTCGTTGCCATGCAAGTTGAAGGCTTGGTTATGGAAGATGGGAGAGGTGGAGGTTGAAGAAGAAGGAAGCTCAAAATCCCAAGGTTCATGAAGAGCACAACCATTAACGACCTCTGGTCGACCGAGCTTCATCGAACAAGTGAAGGACTAAGGGTGTGGGAGGATGATGAGGAAAGAGCATGGAAGCCATTTTAATGGCGGACATAAAGGCTTGGTTTTCTGTTAAGTTTAGTTTATTATTTTGTGATCTGTGTACTAAGGAAGATGGCCGGCAGAAACTAAGCCAAAGAGAAGAAGTCAAGTGCTAAAAGCCAAAATCTATGACATATACTTGATGGGAGAGAATATTAGAGAATTACAATTTGGGTGCACCCATGATTTTACACAAAATTACTTTTAAGTTATATTTTTTTTATTAAAAAAAGAAAAAAGAGATGTGCGGCGCTAACGTCACTGACATCTTGGTAGGTTACAACCTCACAAATAAATGAGAATTAAATATCAATGTTTAGGTTTGAACTTGTGACTATAATATTGAAGTAAATTTCCATTAAATAATGAAACCAATATGTCACCAACTCTTTCGATAAGTTTGAATGAGGTTTAAAACTATCAATAAATAGTATGAATTGAATTTTATATTAAAGTTCACAAAAAAGGAATTCTATATTAAAGTCAAAAAATAATAATATAAACCCCTCTCAGCAAATAAATATTACAAAAAGAAAGGAAGGATTAATTGAGCCAAATGATACCTGACTTTTTTTTTTTAGTTACAATTGATACCGACCCTAAACCAAGGGATCTCATGACAAATGGCTTTACAGAATACATTTCCTAATTAATTAATTCACCAAGTTATTTTTTAGTATTATAGATTAAAATATAATCTCAAGAAAACGCGCCTTTTATTTTTATTTTAAAATACATCAGATTTTTTTTTTTCTTGTTAGTTGTAACTGGGTAAATTTATCATGATCCCTAAACTTTCACAAGTATAAATTTAATTTTTAAACATTCAATATAATATTATTCACATTTCTACTTGACATAAAAGTTAAAATACTATGGTTCCATTATGGACATAAAATTCAAATTTATATTTAACAAAAGAATTAATTTTTAGAAATTTCAAATAATAAAAATAAAATAAAAGTTGAAGGATCTATTAAAACTAACACGATCTATAATCGAAAGGAGTATATGTTGAAAGGTGCATGGCCAATGCCTAGTCAAGCATCAAGGTGACAGTGATGAGATTTTTATTGATTATCGACGATCATATAGCCCTAGTCGGACCTGCCATCTAAATCATTAGTCAGATGCACCATTAGTCCATGGTTGATGTGCAACACTTCTATTTTGTAACATTGTAATATATTAGACCTTGTTGAAACTTAAGGATAGGTTAAACTTCAATTATTTTTGTATTCAACCATTAGTTATTCAGAATAAGATCTCAAGAGGTCGAAAAATTCAATCCTCTAACTCCCAAATATTGTTGTTGAATTACAATCAACTCTTTGGAACATTTGTTATTTCCACAAGGTATGAAAATTTTGGAATAATTTTGTAACTGTAAGTACTTTCGACCCAATTAAAATCATTTTTCAAATTTCATGGTAATTGGTTATAAAGTCAAAAGTGCTTAGAAATTCTTTTATGAATAAATAAAGGAAAAGAAAAATAACCTAAAACATACTCTCGTAGCCATAACCCATCCCAAATACATGTTATGGATAAACTTCAAGCATAATACACATAAAGAAGCATGGGAGTTAGCTTCTATACTGAGTATTTACAAAAACAGAAATATGCATATACTAAATTACAAGGAACACTTAAGCAAGTATTTTCTAATTGTAAGATATCAGGTCTAGCATCAGTTCATATGCATGGGAGTGAAGAAGCTCTACAACAATGTGGTGTACATTTGTTGGCAACCTGTCAAACTATGCTTCTATGATTCCCGATATTTCGTAAGGTCGAAGGTTAATGTTCTCGAGCAGCTGTAAAACATAAATGCAATATTTACTACGACATTATTGTCCATGCTATGAGGAAACAAGAGATTAGCTAATCAAAACAAAACAGACACGCAACTGAGGATAGCCAAAATTTTGCATATATTCAGATATTTGAGCATGAAATGTGTTTTTATAAGTTTTACCTTCTTTCGCAATCCCGGTAAACTCCTACCAAAGCTTCAGCTTTGTCATAAAAACTATCCTTCAGTGATATAACAATACTTTGAAAACCACTGCTTCCATCAATGTCCTGACTCGTCCTGGCACCTTCACATGACTTCGAACGAATGAAACCGGCAACCTTCGCGACGTTCAAGTTATCTAAAGCAGCATCCACTTCATCCAATATAAAAAAGGGCGAAGGCCTAAAACTGAAATACATTGGACAATGCAAACAGCTTTTAGTTGACAAAATAATTTGTGGCTCTTGAAAAGTTTTTTTGGTTTCCTCTAAGAAATATAAAAATTAGCTCCAAAATATTCGATGACAGAAAGTACTTGACACAATGATGTAGTTTAATAAATAAACAATAACAACTACCTTATTCTATTGGCTCAACCTAAGGGGGCATTGGTAGGGGATTCCAGAAAATTGAGCAATAAACTCATATAAAATAACATTATCCACCACACTGAAGATTCATAAATGTAAGATCAAACATCTACACTATCATACCTATGAATGGAAAAAAGCAATGCTAGTGCTGCGACAGTCTTTTCTCCACCAGATAATTGTTCCATATCACGAAACCGCTTTGTTGGAGGCATGGCTGTATACTTGATACCATGTAAAAATGGTTCATCCTCATTTTCCAAGTTCAAATATGCCGTCCCACCCAAGGGGTGCGTGTTACTTTTTGTCAATTGCTTATAAATCTTATCGATGTTTCCGGAAATATGGTTGAAAGCATCCATAAACAACTCATACCTGCAGTTGTCAACACTAACTCAGCAATTATGCAACAACTGCAAATTAGTGCAGCTCAAGAAAAGATTTCTTCAAGATTTTCTTCTTTTTTTTTTTTTTGAACCCCGGAAATTGGAGCTTCGCTCCACTATACCCAGAGTAACCACGCTCGTTCCTAAGCCAGGCACCGAAAGACATTGAAGGAATAGAGACACTGAGAGGTGTCTACAAATTAATGTCACAAGTAAGTCTCGAACCTGAGACTTTGAGGGAACACACCTTCAAATCCCACGCCTCCAACCACCGCGTCACCCCTTGGGGACTAAAAGATTTCTTCAAGAATTATAACTGGTTATTCAGGTAGGACCACATAAAATAACTAAATAACCAATATTTTGTTGGAGAGTGCAACATAAAAATACAATAGTAGTACAATAAATAAATTCAGAGATATTAACATAACAATGTATAACATAGGGCCATGAAGCATGGACGCCCCTCCAATGTATGGAATGGTGCTGATATAACTAGAATGAAATAACATGACCATCAATAATCAAGGTGTGTTCTTGAAATAGACTAGATTGAGAATTCGACTCAATCGGGGGTGAGGAAATCTTTCCAACTCAAATGGTCTTAGTTAGGTAATGAGAAACTCAACCCAACCATGCATACTTCGTTCAAATTAGTTTACGTGATAATGTCTTTTGAACACCGTAGTGAATGCCAAGTTTACATGCACACATTTCATATTACAGTTTTAGACACCTTAGAGATTGGAATATGTTTCTCAATGGTAACTAATAGATAAATTAAAGGGGCTTTCAAATATAAAGATGCAATTAAAAAGGATCACCTTTTTTGCTTAATAGAATTGAATTTATCAGCAACTTCTTTCTCCGCTTTTCTAGCTGCTTCAAACTCGTCTGATATTACTCTTTCCTTTTCTTTCAAAGCTTCATATTGATCTAGTGCTTTCAAATTTGGTGCAGTTCTTTCGATTTCTGATATCAAGCCATCTATCTTATGTTTAAAGTCCAACTCAAGTTTCTCTCTATCAGATGATCTCTTCTCCTGTTGATAGGATCTATTCAGCTGGCTAAAATCAAAAACTGGGCCAGGCATCAAGGATTCGGTCTCCATGGGGTCTGAGATAGTGGGGAGGACTATACTTTCTAATTCACATTTTTCCACTATTTCCTGCTTCTGTGTGATCAGCTGTTCAATATTGCTCTCCTGGAAGAAAAATATGGTGAGTATCCATCAAGGTAAACTAAAATTATATGCTTATATAAAGATTTAAGAGCAGTTTTCATGTTAAAGGTTTGTTAATTTGTGATATTTTCATGTAAAAAAAAAAAAAAAAAACAAGAAGGAAAATAAGTGATGAAAATGCAATTTATTAAGAGGTTGAAGAAACTAGCAGGGATCACCTATTTTAAATAATACAATACCTTATATTAAAATATTTAAATCAACTTGACATTTTTCTAAATAGTTTCAGATCATATAAAATGTCAGTTAACTTTATCCACTACTGTTGGGCCGAGACTTTTTGGAATCAGCTCCTAGACACTTTTGGGCCTTTGGTTGGTCCTTTGTGCACCCTCGTGACATAACAACACTCATTTGTTTCTGGGACGGACATCCATTTAAAAAATCTACCAAAGTTTTATGGTTAAACATGATTTTTGCTTTTATTTGGAAATTGTGGGGGTGAAAGAAGCAATAGGATATTCAAAGAAATACATGCATCCCTCATTTTCATCACCGAAGGGACAATACACACAGGAATTTTTTGGTGTCATAGGCTATCACCAATTTGTAACTATGACCTTTCTTTTTTATTTGTCCAATGGCATCATCTTTATTAATGCATCGATAGGCACTTTATTGTAATATTCATTTATCAATGAAAGTTATCGTTTCCTAAAAAAAAAAAAAAAAAAAGAGTTATACTTTTGCACTTCTACTAAAAGATCTAAAAGTAACTTAGGCTTTAGGGTTTAAGGTATAGGGAATTTTTTTAACAGGTATAGGGAGTTAGTTTTATGCTTTTACATTTGTTGGACTTCTCAATTGGTTACAAGTTAGATTAGGAGTTTGTGAGTTGTTAAATTAGGGTTGGTCAACATCTCAGGTTAATCTCTTGTACGTTCAACCGGCCATTTTAAATATTAATAAAGACCATTTGTTGAGAGCTTGAGTGTTATCACACCCGTATGACATAACTAACCACTGTGTTTAATGAGTGCTGATACATGTCTGATAAGTGATAGTGTTGGAGTGTGTGATAGATGGGACGCAGGCATGTTACATATACTTAAGTGTATCCTTCACTTCAAATATCAAAAGCCATTGAAACAGAACCTTAGAATTAATCTGGCGATTCAGTTTTGATATGCTAGTTGTAGCAGCAGATGTTTTCTTCTTCCATTCTTGCATATCCTTCTCACAATCTTCCAACTTGGATTTCCACTCTGCAAAGAGAATTTCTTAACAAGAGGAACAGAAAGGGGAAAAAAAGAAGAAAAAAACTATGTTTGTATAGAAAAAGTGTTTTCGCATAAAAGTACTAAACCCAAAAGTTACCACAAATTCACTTTGGTGGGGCAAATATTAAGAGTAAGAGCTCTAATCTAGAGGAAAAGAAAAGAACAATAAACCATGTTTATGAAATCCACCAATTTGGTGCAAATGAGGAAAAAATCTTGTATTTTTAAACGTGAAAAAAACTGTTCATCAAGTAAATGAAAAGAAGCAAAGCTTTAGAAACAACACCCAAGAGAGAAAAAATTCTTGTTGGTTGCTATAATTAAATTTAACTCAACCCGCCAGTTTAATCTTTTGGGTTGATTAGTGATTTAACATGATTCAAGATGGTATCAGAGTAGAAGGTCTTGTGCTCAAATCTCTATCGAGTCATTTCATCCCCAATGTGAAGTTGTACCCAAATATAGAAAAAGAAAAAATGATCCTATTTTTTAACTCCTTTGATGGAAATAATAAAAAAATTGATCTCTTATAATGTATGATGGTTGACCTATGGTAAAAAAGGCCTATGAGAACTAAAAGGTAATGTGTTCAAACTATGGTGATCATCTCTCAATGAATTAATTTCCTACTGAATTTCTTGACAATTAAATGTAGTAAACAAGCAGTTGTATACTCGAAGTGTGCATAATCTAGCCCAGACACTCGCAAATATCAAAAGAAGTGTATGTAATCCAAATTGTTCTATTCAAGCGTTTTACAATAGAATTCGAAGTATTAAGACCATGCAGCATAAAACACTCAAAATTTTCACAAAGTAGGATTACTTCAATGGGCCTAATTTTTTGTGTGAATAAATAGAATTTTAGAAATGAAAAATATAAAAATATATATTATTGTGCAACAAGACCTTACCAGCCAATTCCTCCTTCAAGCGGCCAATATCATTATTGGCACTTTCTTCCATTGATTTGGCATCGGCCTCTTTGTTTTCAATCTTTTTTAAATCGTGCTTCAAAGAACTCAACAAAGATTCTAGATCTTTAATTTGTGACTCCATGTCCCGGTTCTGTTCATACTCCAACCTGAGTTACATCATAAACAGAATCTGGTCTATCAGCATAGACAATGTGTTTGACTATAATTGGAAATTAACGAACTATTCAAAACTGAGGTTCAGTTCAAAATATATCATCGGCCAAACATATTGACAAGAAGAAGAGATGCTTATCAAAAAAAAAAAAAAAAAATGAATACGTGTTTCCAAATTTTAGCGAAGGAAAAGAAGGGATACTCACTTTTTTTTAGAAAATAACGTTACCAAAAGAAATATCCCTAAAACAACTTCGCATATAAGAGATGAGACACACGTTCATAATGTGCGAGGAACAAGAACATTGTGCATGTATTTTATTTTCTTCAACATCGACGCTAAACATGGTAGGACAAGAGTAAAAATAGAGGTGAACCTACTGGCATTTCAATTTTGATAGCTGACTGCTCAAGCTAACACGTTCGTCAGCCATATGCTGCACGGCTTGGAGTTGGTTTTCTTCATATTCTCGTATGTTGGACACCCCAACAGATTTGCTGAAGTCTCGATATATCCGGTCAACAATTTCATTGATCCTCCTCTCCAACTTCTTAATTTCTGTCTTCCTCTTGTCAATCCCATTTTGTAACTACAAGATAACATTACAAGATGACTAACAAAAGTGTGTAAATAACAAAATGGGTAGATATATGGTCATAATTTTACCTTCTGAAGTTCAGGACTTATTCGATCAATTTCTTCTTTTATAATTGCTTTCTCTTGTTTCAAGTTTGCAAGTTTGTCATCAATACTTCGCTGGAATAAAACATCTCATAGTCACTATCACATTCTGATCATTAGATTTTTCTCTCCTTTTATAAGAAAAAGATTTTTCTATACAAATATTCCGTTGGAAGGAGGTAGGACAAGAATACTTGAACAATAACGTAGTTTTGAAGACATCTGGAACTGTATATATTGGAACTTCTTTGTCATTCTCAAACACTAAGGAAACTCTCATTCCATACATATAATTCTTTTTTATTAATCATTCCATACAAATGCTATCACGCTCCTAGATTAGTCCAACAACCTAGTTTCATTTATATGTTCATTGCATGGTAATCTAGTCAAGAATACCATTCTCACGTTCATCACTTGCAATGCTTTAAAATTATATATTTCAGGATTCTCGTCACCGAACGAGTCACCGAACGAATCTGAATATTAGACTTTCTAAGTCAAATATTCTCCTACTTAAAAAGTGTTGGAACCCACTTCAAGGTACCCGCCAATGATGAGTGATCCATGATCAGAAAATGAATCCAGCAAGGCCTATTACCTGATGGTAGGGAGAACTTCACATCAACAAGCGAAAAATAACTTCTTAATCTGAATCAAGGCATCTTGCAAGATAATTCATTATTTATCTAATATCCCTAAAACCATATCCTCTAATGAATTTGTAAGATAATTTCAAATATTTTCAAAATAATCACCACCTTCTGAATATGTACTAACCAGGACCTGAAACTGAAAGTTAAATACTTGTGATAGCATCAAGGGGAGTATACAAATTCCTAGCTGGATTTACTTCACTCAGTTATTCCCTTAAAAAAAAGTTGACAGCGCAAACATGAAACATCTAATGCAATCCATAAGTAGGATATTTCAATTCCCTGTCAGTTTCTGTTTCCATGTTCTTCACCATTAATTGCCCATTCAGCACAACATCTTTATTTTTTTTATATATCCGTGACTGTTCTGGCCAGATTGCACGCACCTCGACTAATGTAACGGGACATACCGTCTGACCCTACAACATTTGGATGTCAAGGAAATCCGTTGGAAATTAAGTTCTAGATAGGTGGCCACCATGGATTGAACTCGTCGCCTTTAGCACCCCAAGACCGTTCTTGACCACTAGGCCACTCCATGATGGTTCACAACATCTATTTTTTTACTTGAAATAAATATTTCTTTGATATATATGACAAAAGAGCTACATAGATATCCTACCAACATAGAAATCATATCAAAGAGATAAAAGAGGAGGATAGCCAAAACCCAAATGGAGTGTACTTTTGGCCGTGAGAGAGCCAAGTCGAAGAGTAAAGAGAAGAAAAAAAACAGTATATTGCTATCATCATGGAAACGCAGAACTTTTTTTTTTTAATATACCAAATTTTCATTGAGAAAAGAATGAAAGAGTAAACGAGGGCATACAAAAAAAGAATAAACATCCCATGCAAAAAAAACTAGAGATGCCGTATAAAAACGGTCTCAAACTAAAGAAATTAAACCTAAAGTGTAATTTTATAAAAAAAATAGTGATGGACGCTCTACGAGAAACATAAACTTAATTATTATTTTTGAAACTCAGAAATCGGAGCTTCGCTCCACCATATCGGGGCACCTACGCCCATCCCAAAGCCTGAATACAGGAAACAACAAGAGATTTTACAATTAACCTCACTCGTAGGGCTCAAACCTATGACCTCCAAAGAAGTGTGCTTTGAAAGCCACAACCAATAAGGTTGCCCTTAGGGGACAGAAACATAGAACTTAATGGAAGCACAAAACATGATAGAAACATTTTCAGGTAATCACCTTCTCAATCTCTGCATACTGAATTTTTTTCTCAAATCCACTTATCTTCCCAGATGTTTCAGACTCCCTTAGTTGCATCTCTCTTATTGGTCCAAGTTTGTCAAGCTCTGATTCATACTGTTCTTTCTTTTTCTTAAGCCCTACAATACAACAACATTAAACGGTAAAGCTGCAAAAAAACATTAATCAATGAATGGATTTAGTACCTTCAATCTTTTTATCGTCCCATTTATTTGACCTTGCTTCCATGCCACCACTAGTACCCCCAGTCATTGTGCCAGATTTCGTAAGCAGAATTCCATCAACAGTTACCACTAGTTCAAGCATAATCAAAGTAGCCATAAGATAAACTTGATGGAGCTATAAAAAAAATTAAATCCTACTAACAGTTACCTTTATATCTTTCTCCACTCCAGCTCAGAGCCTTGGCTTCATCAAGGTCGTCACAAACTAGAGTATTTCCCACAGCAAATATAATTGCCTTCTCCAACGTCGCGTTAAATGTGTGATTGTTAAGCATACAAATTTATAGAATTTTCTTGCCTATTGCCCACTAGCAGTTTAAAGTCACCCAAATATGATTAAAAAAAGAGAAAAATTAAACGTCAGATAATGATCACCGTTTCTTAAGAATAAAAGAGTTAAACCAAACTATCAGAATTATTTCAAGGGAAATTTCCAGTTTCTTACACCTAAGGTTTCTTGCCCATATATGTAGCACAGTGAGACAAATTTAAGCTAAAATTTCATTTCAAACGAACCCTAAACTTAAGTAGTGAGATTGTTACCCTTCATTTTTCTTTATGAAATTGTAGTTAGCTGTGTGAACGCTTTTATAGCTAGACAAGATATCTCTTTTTTTAGAATAATATAAGATTAGTTGGATTTTGTTTTTTTTTTATATCAGTGAGTGTCTGAGCCAACTTGCGTGCACCTCGACTATTCCCACAGTGGGAGACAATATATCTCCATTAGACTTGGCAGAGTTAACTCTTTGTACTGATCACCAACATGTCTTAAGCTCAGATGTTCCTACCATATTCCATTCTATTATTGATGTCGGCAGGATCCAATTGAAAGCAATCTCTCCCAAATATAGCATAACATTTCAAATGTGTCCAAAATGTCATCTTTTATCTGGCAGATTATAGGTATCTGCTCTGCTGGTCATGTATCTCTTCCTTGGCTTAGATATGTTTTTCATGGTCTTCAATGTTTGATATGTTTGTTTTAGCATGTTTCTTTGCGTCTGTTGTTGTTGCTATCTTCCTTGATCTTCAATGGGCATCTTTTTGTTCTTCCTCGGTCTGCAAGATTGTTTCTATCATATTTAAGACTTATTTATGCTTTTCAAGGGCCTCTTTTGCATTGGGGTGTGTTTATAAATCTCTATCAGTTATGCCCTTTCATAATGTTTCCTTTTGTTCCTTTTATTTTGTTTGTTTTTTCCTTCTGTTTCACTCCTTTGGGAGTTTGTATACATGAGCTCCAGTCTCTTTGAATAGCTTGTTTCTTGTTTTTAAAAAAAATAAGGAACCAGTATAGCGTCACCCAAGCATGGAAGAAAGCTATAAAACAGGCAAGTAACAAGTGCCTCTCCTCCAGTGTCCAAGAAACAGAATCATAGAAGGATATTGAATAACATCAAAGACCAGCTTTGCACTACCACCTAAAGCACGCAGTCTCTCAATGATGGGCTTTACACGAACAGACTGAAGAGGTATGAATGTCTGAGGAGGAAGCCTTTGTTCTTTCAAATACTGCAGGAAAGTCGGGAAAATAATTGCATTTACATATAAAGTTACCCAAACCCCTAGTATTAAACTAATAAAAGCATGTTAAATATAAAAATTGAAAAGCATTGAGATCTTGGATAAATTAACTCCTAAAGAAGAAATCAAATAAGGGGAAGAAGAGACAACACCAAAGATTACCAAGGACATGTTTAAGATTTTGATACTATTCGAAAACCTTTGAACCCCCCTCCCCTAAAAACCTCTATCTCTAAAAATCTCTCAACAAACCCAAACAACTCTCAAGTCTCGTCCTCCTTCCCCTCCAGCACCACCCTTCATCGGGCGTCGAAGGAGGTGAAAATAATCCATCCCAATAGAGACGGCACATCTTCATCCCCTCTTCCATCCTCCACCTTTGCTGATCTTACAAACTAGGCCCAGATCCGACACTTTCAAATTCAGGCTCCTCTTGACAAGCGACCATCGTCGTTTCACCGGAGACTGTTTTTTCGGGGAGTAAATGTTCTCCTCCCTTTTGTAATTATAGTTTTTACAACCCTCATGACACAGTGGAGGTGTTTTTTTGTAATTAATCTTGTATAGGACTTTTATATACCTATTTCATACATCAATAGAATGGTTTCGGTTTCCCTAAAATAGTTGTACTAGGGGCAAAAGGGGAGAGGGGCTGGAATATGTACCTTAATGCATTCTTTTCCTGTCTGTTCGTCTTCAACAACCACTGCATCCATAAATTTACCCATTGCAACAGTAACAGCCAAGTTGTACTTCTTCTGTGTTGGGCGACAAAGATCAGTCATGCGACCATGAACTCCTTGAAACAGCCGCTTCAAAGTTTCAACAGCTTGAGATAATTTAGCATCCCTTTCATTTTCATGTCTATCAGCCTTCAATTCACGCAGTTGGTTATCAATTTCTCCAATTTTTTTTTTTAGGTTTTCATATTTACTCCTGGATCCAGTTAAAAATTAAATATAACATAAGATTTTTTTGTGTGACATTTAATTAAGACTCGTCTAACTTAAACAGACTTCATCATCAGTTGAAAGCGATAACTAAAAATACTGAACCTGGCATCTCGATGCTTATCTTTCATGGTATGCAAATCCTTTTTCAGATCTGCAAGTTCATCCTTATGTTTAGCTGAAACTTTAAGAATCTTCTTTAATCTTTCTTCCATCTGCTCCTCTTGTGAGTTCAATTCCTTAACCCTATTACATAATTGTTCATGGTTTTCTTCAAAATTCTTCTGAGCTTCAATATCAGCATGTTGTTGCCTGTCTAAGACCTCCTTTTCATCTCTTAGTTTTCCAGTTTTCATCCCAGCTTCCTCCTTGCTGCAACATCGAAAAACGAATTACCAACTACAATAAAAACTCAGGGGAAACTGGAAAGCACCACGTAAGATATCAGGAAAACCAAAGGTTTTAAGAAATATGGCAAACATCAATATATTGCAGTCTCGGATTATTTTTTATGAGAAACAAGGGTATTATAGAAGTTCTTAAAAAAAGGATATTATAGAAGGGGTAAAAATCCTACGAATAAAGGGTTTAGAAACCACCCTCAAAAACTATGTGAACCTTCCATCACAATAGTGAATAGATGATAGGCAAAGTGTAGTTACAAATGAATTTCTTGTGGCTATAACATCACCAAGAGGGGATGAGTTGTGCGCTATTAAAAAAAATATCAAAAGATGTCTCCTTATTGAAGGTCCTACATCCACCAACTCAAGCAGACAAATCTTAGACACAACATAAAAGAGGTAATTTGTACATTGCTACAAAATTATTCACAAGAATAAGACTTTAGAAAGATTTTTCTAGTCCTTTCCTCCCAAAGTTTCCAAACGAAAGCTCAGGCAGTGAAACACCACAAAACTCTAGTTTTTCCTTTTTGTATAAAAGACTAACTTCCATTAAAAAGAAATTAAAAAAATCAACGGTATACCAATCTTTTATAAGGCTCGTTCAGGCTTGCCCCTAGACTCAAGGCGCAAGTCCACCTTGCCTTGCACCTTGAGCGCCTCATTTTTTTTATAAGAAACAGAAACTTTCATTGATGAATGAAAAGTTACAAAAGGAGAAAACATCAAAGATACAACATCATAGTTACAAAAAACTTTGCCAATTATATAACAAGGTAGATAAACTATATTCTTTGAAAGGATGTAAACTATGAGCCCAATTTAATGCAAGAAAGTTTCGATCTTGTTCCTTGTCATCAAAGAGCTTTGCATTCCTCTTTCTCCATAGAGACCACCAAAAAGCAATGAGAAATGACTCGTGTTTACCTTGAGCGCCTCATGTAAAAAGGAATGAGTTAATTGTAAAACAAATAAGCTTTTAACCCAAAACACAAATCTTTGAGTTAAAGTTTTTTTTTTTATTATTATTAACTAAAAAACAACCTTACTAACCCTAAGATTATTTTGTTTTTGATATTCTCACTCTAACTATGCTATCTCTTCTTTATGAATGTACTTACATAAAGTGTGCCTCACAAAAAAAAATCACGCTATTTTTACACCTTGCTATCCCAAAATAGGCTATTGCGCCTTTGTGCACCTTAAACTTTTAAAAACACTGAGACATACAAAAAATCAAGCCCACCAAAGGGATCACCCTAGAAAAAGGGTCACCAATCTAATAAAAATGACCAAATGAATAATTACAAAAAGAGTTCATACAGACGTCGAGGAACATTAAACTTGACAACGGACCAAACGTTGAAATGATCTCTCTCAACCCAAAGGAAAAATCCTATTTTCTCTCCCCACCAAATTCCCCACAACAAAAAACACACTTTGTCCTCTATTAAAATAATAATAATAATAATAATCCTCTTTCTGAACGACAAAAGGAGTAGAAACTCCTTGATCGTTAAAAGCTCTATGATCAGCTAGCTAAACATCGAATACTCCAAAAAAAAAGTTCCAATTGATCACATATAAGTACAATTTCAAAATAAGTGATCCAGCAAAAAGGCTCAATGATGACAACTTCCTCGAAGGCATGTCCCAAGGTATTAATTCTTCCTTGAAAACTCTAGTTTGATTTAAGCACAACCTGTTTAACGCTTCTAACAACCACTAAACCATGTTAGCCATCATACTCATGCGCAAACCAAAAGACAAGGAATTGTTCCCACCCTCTTAAAGAAAAAGGACAAGTAGGAAGAGGTGCTCCATATTTTTCTATAAGGTCATTGAAGTAGAGATACTCTAGTTTCTCATCTTCCTTTGCAATCTATCGTTAATATTCAAGCTTTTGAGAACAAGACTCCAAAGGAAAACTTTTACCTTATTTGGTACATCAAAATTCTGAGGTTTGAATCTTTCGATAAGTATCAGTGATCTTTAGGAAGGCTGGCTTAATGCAAAACACCCCTAACTTTTCAAGAACTTAATGTTTCCATTTTCCAATGTCAACCAAATCAAACTCTTCTACAAAAGTAAGACATGGTTATGAATTTCATTATTGGTTCAATGAATCCAGAAAGTACCCTTTCAAAAAAATATATTTTTTAATAATAGATCAAGCTTTTGTTAAGAGAAAAATAAGAACAAAAAATGGCATATTAAAATGCCAAACAAAATAACAGAACCTACAAAAACAAGAACAATCTATACCAGCATAATTTTTAAAGATATTGATGTAGCCTAAGAGAATAAAGAGTTTTATCCCAGAAACAAATTGAGGATCTTTATTAGAAATCGAGGATCTTTATTAGAATGAATCAAAAGTTGCGAATACTCGAAGGACTTTTAGGGAACTAACAAACTACCAGTGTTTTCAAAGCGCAAGGCGACTCTCATCTTGATCGCCTTAAGGCAAGAGGCAACAAAAAGGCGAGGCCCAAGTGAAGCAAGGCACAATAAATAAATGCATAGCTAATGATATATGGAACATAAATTGGTATAGAAAACATATTGTTATTGCTACCTATGTTTTAAAAAGCCCACAAAGGCAGAAGGTGCTACCTTGGGGCTTCGCCTCAACAAGACACAATGCGCACAATAAGGTGCGCGTGCGCCTTACGCACCTTGAGGGCTTTAATTATTATTTTTTTTCAACATACCTGTTTGCTGGAGAGAAGACATCTTTAGCCGGAGAAAAAGACTTTGAAAACAAATGAAATGAGGGAAGTAAAATGAAAAAGAAAACCAAAAGGATATTTCAAATTTTGTGAATGGAGTAGAGGAAGAGTCAGTATCTTGAAAAGTAAAAAGAGAGAAGAAAAAGAAAAGTATTAATTTAAGGTTTAATTATTTACTTTTCTACTTTAAATTTTGCCATTTGTATTCATATTTTTTTGTACTAAATATATATTTTAAGGTGTTTTTTATACATGGTGCGCCTCGAAAATAAAGTCTGCGCCTTCTAAAACACTAGCTAGAAAATGTCAAATTCTTACAAAATAATACTTAGTAAATAAATCAAATTAAACAAAAAATAAATAAATAAATATCAAATATCATAAATATATATATATATATATATAATAAAAGTTGTTGTAATTCAAAACATGCTAAACAAATTTAAAACATAAAGTTTTATATACTTTAAAGTTAATTGGAACATTTGGACTCTCCATACACAATTTATACTATATTTTTAACATAAAGTAAGAAAAAAATTGTAACTAAATTAGTAAACTCGATGATCACCGTATGCCAAATTAATAAAAATAAACAATTTATACTTTAACTAAATTAAAAATAGAAAAAAAATAAATCAAAACTATAATTGCCACTTTTCTTTCTAAAACTAAAAGTATCAATATTCAGAATTAATAATAATAATAATAATTAAAACAAAAACCAACAAAAACTTAACTCTTGTCATTTCACTTTTTAAATAAAAGTTCTTTTATCCAAGTGATTATATTATGTTTTGCACGGTGTTCAAAATTAATCAAATTTTTAAAAAAATAAAAGTAAACTTCAAAATTGACGGGTTGTCTTTTCACTTATAATAAAGTTCTTTTACCCGAAAGATTTTTGCTTTGCCTTACATTTCTAACCCTTCACCGAGAAAATAAACAAACAAAACTGTTTCACCTTTTTCAACCTTCACGACGATGAAGAGGACTGTGTTTTTTGAAGCTTAAAAAAAAATCTCAAGTGCACGCCTTTGATAGAGGCGAAGGCATTGTCGAGCGAAAAGAGGCGAGGGCTTTAGGGAAGGAGCTCGCCTCAACCGTTTAAGAGGCATGCGGCCCCCAGGTCGCCTCACCTCTCGCCATTGGAGAACGCCTGAGAGCGCCTTGAAAACACTGCTACTTATTCAAAATACCCTTAGAGGGTGTTTGGGACACCAAGAATAAGGGGGAGAATGGGAATGGGGCTAATTTACCGTGTTTGGGCCACCGGGAATCATTCCCCCCATAATCACGTTTTCCAAAAATCACTTTTCTCATTTTCCTCCAGCTACTTTTTATTCTCTCTAACAACTTTTCGCACATCACATCACTATTTTTCACTCTCATCATATTCATTATTTTATTTTTCTCATATCATCATTACCTTTGTCTCAAATACAAATAATCATTCTCCCCATAATCATTACCTTCACCCCAAACACAAATAATCATCCTCCTCCCTATTCTCCTCCTCATTCTCATTCCCCCCTTAATCATTACCATTCCCCTTGCCCTAAACACACCCTTAATGAACGGAAGGTTTCGTCATTTCATTCTCCTTCTCCTTGAATTTGGAGATGGCTTCTTTTTTCTTTTTTTAGATATTCGTTTGTCCGGGCAACTTGCGCACCTCGACTATAATCACGGGACATAACGGCTCACTCTTCAACATTTAGATGTCAAGAAAACCAGTAGGAAATTAATTCCTAAGTAGGCGACTACCATACATTGAACACTTCACCTCCTAATTCCCCAAGGCCCTCTTGACCAATAGGCCACTCCATGATGGTTTTGGAGATGGCTTCATAGTCTTCATATCCCGCTTTTTTTTCTTCTTCAAATGAATTGAGGTTTCGTCATCTACACTTGCTTTATCTCCATGTGTGAGTTACAATCATTTTCACTTGCTTTATCTTCCATTTTCCTTCTCCTTCATTTTCACTTGCTTTATTTGCACGTGTGAGTTACAATCATGGTTTATTGTATTTTTGAAGCACAAAGTTATAGCACTAGGTGATTTCTTGCCATCCTTCGAGAGAGCCTAGGGCAACTAAGAGGTTGTGGATTCAACCATGGTAGCCACCTATCTAAGAATTAATTTCCTACAAGTTTCATTGACAGCCACATGTTGTAAAGTCAGGCAATTGTCTTGTGAAAATAGTTGAGGTGCACGTACGTCGACCGAAACACTCACAAATATTAAAAAAAAAAAAATAAATCCTTAATTATGTTTCCAAAAGACATCAATTTTCATTCGTGCCCTTCTAAAATTCTTACCAATACATGGTTTGATCCGATTTTGGTTGTGTTTTGGCTTTTAAATTAGTGTACAGGTAAATCGTGGGTGTTCTTTGATGTTGGTCATGAAGCATGATAATTTCTATCTCACTCGTAATCACTTTCTAAAGCCTTCGCATACCAATTCTCACATAAATTTCTTGAAAACTTGTTTCAATTACATCGTTGAATTCTCTCTTGATATATTTGGCCCCAACTTGCATTGTAATCTTTATCGAACACACTAGATTCACAAGAAACAACCTTTCAATGCCAATAAGAGCAATAGTTCAACCGGCTGACTTAGAGGTCATGGGTTCAAATTCACCACTCCATCATTGTTGGAAAAAAAAAAAACCTTCATTGTGGATCTTGATTAGTTCTTTGATAATATCGATCATGAGTGAAGTTATGTTGAAATTCCTCTTCTAAATCACTTGAATTAGAATTCCAACATATTTTTGGAGTATATTTGATTTGTTGGCCTGTATCGACAGTTGAATCTTTTCTTGGACAATTTTATTAGTGGTAACTTTCCATTCTTGCAAATTCTTGAATTTTCTTTTTACAAGATAACTCTAAAGAGGTGTTTGGATGAGGTTTTGGATGAAGAGTTAGCTTGAGAAGTTATTTTAAGGAGTTATTTTGCGTAGTTAAAAATTGGGAATTGTTGCGAAAAATTTGTTTGGATGTGGTTTTTTTTTGTAGAGAAGTTAGAGACAATTGCTTGTTTGGATATGGATTTAAAATGAATAGTAGTTAAAAAAAGAATGATTAGAAATTAGGGGTTAAAAATGAGTTATTTTGAAAAGTTAGAAATGAATGATAAGAAATGAGTGGTTAATATTGAAGAGTTATTTTGAGTAGTTATAAATGAATTATTAGAAATGAGTGGTTAGAAATGAGGAGTTATTTTGAGTAGTATTGATGAGAAGTTGTTTTAAGTAGTTACAAAAACTCATTTGGATGTAGGAGTAGTTAGTAAATACTCATTTTAAATCCTCCATAAATATGTCAAACAAACACCCCTAAAGGGTTCCCACTTGATAAATAAGTGGGAGTTGTACAACAAGGAGCACAACTAACGAAGCTCCCTCTTGTGATTGGCATCGTCAAGAGTTCTCGATCTTCCACCAACTTCAATGTTGGCCTACACGATTTGAAGCAGCCCAAAAGACTAAGAAGAGTTTTCTCCAGAATAATCAAATCAAGAATATTGATTAAAATAATCAAAAGTAGTGAATACATGAGACAGAGAGAGCTTTCTATATATATGGATTCTAGGGAAATAACTAATTAATCAAAGAATTACTCAAAATACCCTTAACTTCCTAATCAGATATTCTCAAGTGAAGGCCCAAATCTAGTGAATAATTACAATTTTTTTCAGTAAAGAAAAAGCATAAACATCGAAGCATTTCTATCACCAAACAATAAATAAAAAAAGACTTACACTCGGCAATATTCACTCAGCTCTTGGTCATCTAACTTCAGTTTTTCACCACTGTCTCGACCTTTTTCATGTAAATCATCAAGCTTTGCATTGAGATCCTGTATTCCCTTTTGTATCTCCTTCATAGTTTGAGCATGTTTCCTCCTTTCTTCTATTTTCTTATCAAGATCTTTTTTACTTTTCTTGATTTTTGAATTTATTCGAAGTGTTTCTTCTTTTAATTTAAGAAGCTCAGGTTGCTGCAAACCACGGCAATAGAGTTAAAAAGGAAAAAACATTGATAGTTGAATAACCCTAGCGCATATGTTAAATATAAATTAATGATCGCAGATTGAGCATCAAGCAATAAAGGGCTCCACAACTACAACAGAAATACAATTCATGCTGCCCTCCACACCAGTTTCTCAGAGGCAAAACTCAAGCGTCAAACTTGCATTTTTAGAAGATTTACTTAAAATGTTTTGAAATGAAACAAAATGAAGCTGACGTACTTACATTTCTATCAAGCTTATTACTTCTCTCTGCAATTCTCTTCTCGCAGTTGCCAATTTCCTTCAAATACTTAGCTTGTTCTTTCCTCTTTTTCAAGGCTTCGTGTTCAAAACCATCAATTTGTTGCATGACATCATCTCGACTTCTCCTTTCAGCTTCAAGGTCCTCATTAAGTTTTACGGTGTCCTTTTCTATAACAAATAATTGCCACAGGAAGTGATCTTTCTTCAAAGATCTCTGCAGATATGGAAAAAAAAAATGAAAAGAAAAATAAAAATTTTCAATTGTTTAAAGAAAGTGTCCCCAAGGGGCAGTCTTGTTCGCTTGAGGCCTCCAAATTGCATTCCCTTGGAGTCTCAAGTTCAAGACCCACGAGTGAGGCTTTATTGTAATATCTCTCGTTGACCCCCGGGTCCGGACTTTGGGATGGACATGGGTGCCCCGGGTTTATGGGAGCGAAGCCTCAATTTCCAATCATAAAAATAAAGAATGTTTAAAGAGTCCCACAAACTCCAAAAAAAAAAAAATTAATAAATAAATGGGTATTATACAAGAGGATAAGCAAGATATTCCAATGCAAATGAAATAACAACTTGGCTGGACAGACATTAAGTATCTGAAAATTTGACACTAGATCACTGTATGAATTATTTCATCATGCTCTAAGTATAGAGAAACCTCAGGTTGCATACCAGTTGATCTTGCAAACGGAGGTGTTTTTCTGCCTCTTCCTTTTGCTCTTTCTTTTGCTTTCTTTCCATCACAATAGTCTTTTTCTTCTGATATACAAGGGCTGAAGTTTCTTCAGCTTTGGCTTTCTGTTCTTCGAACTCTTCATATTCTCTCTTGAGATCATCAGATCCAGAGATTTGCTCAAGAAGTCCAGTGAGTTCTTTGGGATTTTTGGATGCAATGGATTCTACGTCACCCTAATGAAAAAGTATGTTAACATTAGTAATATGACAAACGCATGGGCTAAAGCTGAAGATTGAATCATATAACAAAAAATCGCATACAAACGCATGGGATAAAAAGATTTAAAAGGTTGTATGCAGAAACAGAAGAGGAGGTCATGGGTTTTCTTAAGTGGCATGTTTCAACATTGGCAGCACACAGAATTTTACAAAAAAATGACATGTTGCAATCCAATGGCTACTAAAATGAAACAAAATTATTTGAATCAATGTCAACAACACGACAAGCAATTTCTAGTATGAAGTATCTGTAATCGAGAGCATTAGACTGAAGAGTCGTCGTTTTATTCAATGAAAGGCAATGCCTCTAAATAAGAGTGACAACTATAATCGAAAGCGTTAGACCGAAGAGTCATCGTTTTATTCAATGAAAGGCAATGCCTTTATATAAGAGTTACAACGGACCTAATGGGCCTAGATCTAATAAAGCAATAAAGTATACAAATATACATATACATTTAATCTCTACCACTCCCCCTCAAGCTAGAGCAAATATATCTATCATGCCCAGCTTGTTGCAGAGGTAGTTTATCCGGACTCCATTCAATGCTTTGGTGAAGAGATCACCCAACTGTTCTCCAATCTTCACACATAACCTGTCCAAATCAAACCTTGTTGTATC
The DNA here is from genome assembly GCA_037833695.1 of Sechiopsis laciniata. Lineage (NCBI taxonomy): Eukaryota > Viridiplantae > Streptophyta > Magnoliopsida > Cucurbitales > Cucurbitaceae > Sechiopsis > Sechiopsis laciniata. The sequence goes on from JBBMKA010000002.1 coordinate 124,799, forward strand.
TTCTCTCGAATAAAGAGACAATCTACTTCAATATGCTTAATTCTCTCATGAAACACTGGATTAGAGGCAATATGGATTGCTGCTTGATTGTCACACCATAGCCTAGCAGGCATTGAGACTTTCATTCCGATTTCATTAAGCAGTTGAACCGGTCATACTATCTCACATGTCACTTGTGACATAGCTCTATACTCTAATAGAGCACTCGAACGAGACACCACATTCTGTTTCTTACTCTTCCACGATACCAGATTACCTCCCATAAACACACAATAACCTGAGGTTGACCTTCTGTCCTCTTTAGAGCCTGCCCAATCAGCATCCGAGAAACACTTGATATTGGAATGCCCATGGTTCTCGTATAAAACACCCTTTCCAGAAACAAACTTCAGGTAACTTAGAATGTGTTCCACGACTGTCCAATGATCAACTGTGGGTGATGACATGAATTGACTCACGATACTCACAGAATAAGAAATATTTGGTCTCGTGACTATCAGATAATTTAATTTTCCAACCATCTTCCTGTATCTTTCGGGATCAGTGAATGCTTCACCCTCCTTGACCAACTGTTGGTTCGGTATCATCGAGGTACTACACGGTTTCACACCTAACTTCCCAGTTTCGATCAACAGATCAAGAACATACTTTCACTGTGACAAAAAGATTCCCTTCTTGCTCCTCATGACTTCAATACCCAAGAAATATTTTAAAGTCCCAAGATCTTTGGTACTAAACTAGCTATGAAGGAAGGCCTTTAATGAGACCATCCCTGAATCATCACTTCCAGTAATCACAATATCATCAACATATACCACAAGCAACACAAGCCCACGTTCAGATTGAAAGAAGAATACAGAATGATCTGATGAGCACTTCTGCATTCCAAACTTTTCAAGAGCTTGACTAAACTTACCAAACCATGCCTGTGGGCTCTGTTTCAAGCCATATAATGATTTATGAAGACGACAGACTTTGGCATTCTCCCCCTGAGCAACAAACCCAGGTAGTTGCTCCATGTATACTTCCTCTAGGAGACCACCATGCAAAAAGGCATTCTTAACATCGAGCTGATACAACGGTCAATCATTCATTGCTGCTAGAGAAATAAACAGGCAAATAGACGACATCTTTGCAACCGGAGAGAACGTCTCACTATAATCAACATACCCCTTAGCAACTAAGCGGGCTTTAAGCCGAGCAACTGATCCGTCAAAATTCATCTTGACCGCAAACAGCCACTTACACCCAATCGTTTGTTTTCCTTCTAGACGAGCTACTAGTTCCCAAGTACCATTGCCTGGTGCCACCCTGAGTGGGACAAGGCTTCACTAGTTGTTTTAGGAACCGACACAGAATCAAGTGAAGTAAGAAATGAAAAAGAAGAGGAGGATAATTGATGGTACAACACACATGAGGAGGTAGGATACGTACAAGAACGTTTACCTTTGCGAAGGGCAATGAGCAAGTCTAAATCATCACTAGCTTGCAATTCAGATGACGAAGAATCCAAAGGTACGGGGCATGCCTCTGAGGGTCGTGGACGCCGAGTGTACACCTGAGTAAGAGGAGGACCCAATGGAATAGGAAGCGATTGAGAGGCAAGTCCGAACTACCGAACGAGGACACGACCTCATAAATTAACAAATCATCCTCCACAGGACCTCATAAATTAATAAATTAACAAATCATCCTCCACAGGACCGAACGGAGTATCCTCAAAAAATGTAACATCAGAAGAAACGACGTACCGATTCGTGCTCAGGCAATAACAACAATAACCCTTTTGGACACGAGAGTACCCTAGAAAGATACATTTCAAAGACTTAGAATCAAACTTGGTCCCGTGAAGACGAACATCGCGAACAAAAGATGCACACCCGAAGACTTAGGATCAAACTTGGTCCTCTGATACCATGTAATCAAGAGCGTTAGACTGAAGAGTTGTCGTTTTATTCAATGAAAGGCAATGTCATTATATAAGAGTTACAACGGGCCTGACAGGCCTAATGGGCCTAGATCTAATAAAGCAATAAACTATACAAATATACATATACATTTAATCTCTAACAGTATCAACGGAGCTTATAATTTCTTTTGGCTGATTTTGGAATGAAAGGAATAGTTGAATTTGTAGAGATGTTTCTCGGACATTTAATCATGTTCTACAGTTGATTATTAGTACAAGATGTATTTTTGGTGTAAAAATAAGCACTCTATCTCTTCATATAGGTTATCTTATTTTATTTCTAATTACTCCTAAGGGATAGTAACAGAGAAAGAAAAAAATAATAAAGTAACTGAGGTAGGAACATGGAATCTAATTTTTTTTTTTTTTTATAGGAAACAAAATATTTCATTGATGTGTGAAATAGTTACAAAAGATGAAATAGTTACATGGAATCTAATGTGGATCCAAATATCACTCGAAAATCTCTCCACCCCTCTAAAATTTACATTATTTCTCCCACACAAAAGAATTCTCTAATAATCTCCTTGCAAGTCATTTGTCCTTCTTTTTATAGGAAACTTAACTTTCATTGATGAATGAAATGATTTACAAAAAAACCTACCGTGGATACAAAAGTTACAAAACAAGTCATTTGTCTTGCAAAACTCTAGGTCAGAGTCCAGACACTTCAAAAGCCAACTCACAATAGCAAAGAAGGTGATAGAGATCCTCCATCGCCTTTCTCCATAAGATGGCAACACGTCGGACTCGGACTCATAAAGGAGAATACCTTTTTCATAACTCTGTATAAAGTGTCAATCTTGTAATGAATGACCTACCATTTAAAAAGTTAATCTTCTCCAAAAATTTCACCTTCTACAAATAGACAAATATTGAACCAAAGGAAGAGTGATAAGAATTAACCGGACAATTTCGCTGGATTAGGAACCCAGCGGCGAATAACTCTACGCCCAACCCTCCCTACCAAATAAAGGGCGCAAGAAATTCAACGAAAGAGATGAACAATGCTCATAAGGAGTCAATACATCAAAAGAGACGAGCAATGCTCATAAGGAATCAATACATCTTCCACTGAACGATAATTCATAAGGGATAAATGAAATGAGCAAGGAAACGGAAAACAAAGAGAACAATCCCCAACTCAAATATCCTCCCAAAAGAAAGTGTCTCTCATATCCCCCATCGAAAAAAGAAAAATAATTCAAGAAGGAAATAGAATTTCTCTGTAATGTTTTTCCAAGGGTTCCTAGAAGTGTCATGACCCACACACCCAACTCAGTTCCTAGAAATGTCATGACCCACACACCCAACCCACTCAAAAGGGATTTAACCATACTTACTCTTAATAACTTTGAGCCGGAAAGAATTTGACTCATCAAGAAAACACCATAACCATTTGGCTAACAAATCCCGATTGCGAGTTCTCAAATTGCTCACTCTCTACTCATCTCCAAGGAGACCTACTCTCAATTAACTAAATGAGCATCCTTCCTCTCATCATCCCCCTCCCAAAGGAAGTCTTGCATGAACCTTTCCACAATCTCATAGACTGAAGCATTCATTCTAAATAAGGGGAAAAAAGAATAAGTAGGAATGTCACTTAGCACCGACTAAATGAGGATTAATCTGATAAGTAGGACCCCATGCGCTCGTCTATGTGAGGTGGGAAATTGAACACCTAACCTTGAGATCTATGGTACAAGCTTAATGTTGATTGAACTATTTGACGTTACGCGTCCTTGCATATTCTTTCATTTCTCTCCATGAAGCTTGTTTTGTGATAAAAATAATAATAACAACAATAATAGACTCTTTTCGCCGCTGCTGCTAACTTGTTGCTAACATAATTACTTTTTTTCCAAAAATTTATATAATATATACATATTTACATAATTTGAATTAAGATAAATTTCTACAAATAGCACTGGGAGACGAAAAACAAGTCACGAAAGTGACTGAGATCCTCTGTGATTAAACGACAAAGAAACCAAATTGTAATAGCATATGAAACCTTAGAGTAAACCCTTTTCTAAAAGAAGAATCGAGTTAGCAGAGTAAACCTGAAAAACGAGGAAATTCCGAGCCTTGACAAGTATTCCAATTGACCTCAGCTTCGAATTATACTCATCCCAGGAGACACTCTTTCCATCAATCCGATACTCGCTACTGCCCGAGCTAGTGATAGTCCTCGTAAATTGAAGCTCCGGGCCATTACCCATCTGATAAACAAGCCGAACGAACGCCCTCCGTCCCTTCTGTTCCTTCTCCCTATCATCAAAAGCGTAGATTAGGTCCTTCAACTGTGCCCCACGCAGTTGCCCGGTCCGTACACCGAGCACGAAGCTTATGGCATCCATGAGGTTCGACTTCCCCGCTCCATTAGGGCCAATTATAGCAGTGAAATCATAGAAAGGGCCGATTGTCTGATGACCTTTGTAGGATTTGAAATTCTCAAGCTCCAGTCGGAGGATCTTGCCGGACGAAATCGAGGACGGCATAGTGTGCAATACTTTACAAGTAAAAATAAAAATTAAAAAAAAAAAAAACTCAGAACAAATCTTCACAGAAACTAGAGAATTGCAAGTAGGTAAACAATGAACGGGAATAAATTGTCGAACGGGTTGAAAGTAAGAGTTACCTGAAGAACGGAACTAGGGCTTCGACTCAGGGAAGAGAAATAGCGAGTAGTTCAACAAAAATCCGGCGTAGAAGAAGAAAAAACGGTGTAGAACAGAATCGCTTCCATGAAAAGGAGAAATTGAGAGATTGGAGAAGAAAGATCGAGGATGTAGTGGAGAGAAATCCGCAGAAAATTGGCGGGAGACGGTGTTTGGTAGAAATTTTACTCTGGTGTTGAGACTTTGAGAGATAAATAAATGCCTTTTCTTCGACCCACTCGCGATTCCGTATATGATATTTTCCTTTTCTTACTTTTTTTTTATAAAGCCTATTTGATGTAAAAATAAAAACTAGGGTTATACATTATTATTGTTCATAGTTTGAGTTTGGTTGTATTTGATTAAACGAGCAAACAAATTAGCCAACTTGAGAATCAACCCGGCTCAATAAAATTTATAAAATTATAATTCAATTCAACTCAAATCAAAGCATAGGTCAATTCAACCCTTGTAGTTTGGCTTGCATATTATGAGTTACTAAAGTTATCTTCTTGTTCTTTTGAACTTCGGGTTATCTTTTTTTTAACACAAAGTTAAACCCTATAACATTTGATTATCGATAAAAACACAAAATATATTAATTTTGTGCAGGTATATCATAAATTAAACTCATCCATTGGTTATCAAACGCTCTATTGATCACTAAACTAACTTAGGTTAAATCGTTTTTTGTCATGTTCTAAACTAATTCGGAACATAATTACAATTATTTGAATTTTCTTATTTAGAATGGAAACACTTTTTTAAACAACCAATACCTTCATTCAAGAGTCAGTCAAATAAGAGGGACAAGTCTTCTCAATCACCACAAAGGCAACTTGCACGGAGATTTCCAACTTAAAAAGACATCCAAATTATGACAAATAGGAAAATCATAAGGAAAACAAATACATGTACAACAAATCACAACGAAACCAAAGATTTTCAAGCGAACCACCCAAAGCTATAGCACAAAAGGAAAAGGAAATGCCCCTAAACATGGGTTATTCTCCCATGCCATCTATAATATTGTTTAGTTTAGTCTCATATTCGGAAATGTCATTACCATTGGAACAATAACATATTTAAAATTATAAAATCAAACATTAAATTTATTTCGAAGGACTAATTGTATATCAAGGATTAATTTAAATATAACATTGGTGATTTTTACCGTTTCAACATCTATCTCGAACATATTTGACTCTCATATAATTTGAGAGTAATTGTGTCCTCTATGTATGGTTTGTTGGTACTATTCTTCACATATATGTCATTTATTTTATCCCACATCAATCGAGTTGTCTAAATTTACTCCACCGATTAATTAAGAGATTACAAGTTAAAAACTCCAATTCATTATTATTGTTGAATTAAACGAACAAAAAAAAAATCAAACATTTTGTACAACCTAATCAATTCCATCATTGAATCTTGTGTAATGACAAGTAACAAGTCAATCGAACTATTACATACGAGTTAAAAAAAAATGATCTCTATAGTTAGAAGATGGTGTAACATCTAAATTAGAAAAGATGTATATAAATGAATTATGATTTCACTAGAATGAAAAGAGATTTTGAAGATATACCAAGGTTATCTTAAAAAAAAAAAACTACCAACAAAGAAACGATAAATTTAAAAATAACTCAATCTACAAAAAAGACTAAATAAAATATAATATCAAACATGTTATTGTTTATGGTTTTAAAAAATAAGTAACAAAAAACAAAAAACAAAAAATTGAAAACAAGAACGTTGCTAAATAAGTCTTAAATCATAAATTTCTCTAAATCATATGAACTCAATTATAAATTTTGAATCTATAGAAACTAAATTCAAACTTTGATTGCATATGAATCAATTATATAATTCAACCTAAAAGTAATATATACTTTTGTAGTTCAACATTGCATATTAAAGAATACAAACCCAACACATTTTGTTCATTGCCTACACTACACTAACACCGCCCAAGTATGGCTCTACTTGTTAACCTAAAACAATTAATGCAACAACATTAATTATTGTCTGTTTCCACTCTATGATCACAGATTCGATTCCTGAAATCGGTATTTGTAATCCCCTTTGTACTAAAAAAAAGAAAATTATATATATAAGACAAAAAAGGGAAAAGCACAAGTTCACCTTTGAAACAGCTGTCTATGAAAAAATAAAAAAAGAATGACTTAATAATGATTTCAAATCCAGTTTAATATTGATCATGAATTCAATCCAAAAAATAGATATTTGAATTTTATTTATTGGAGAACATGAACTCTATGTACCAGTCACCGTGTACTGAAAAATAATCAGCTCTAAGTTTTTTTTTTTTTGTTTTTTTTATAAGTTTCGAGTTTTGGGAAGGGGAGTT
>JBBMKA010000002.1:131901-144761 GCA_037833695.1 Sechiopsis laciniata
TGTACTGAAAAATAATCAGCTCTAAGTTTTTTTTTTTTTGTTTTTTTTATAAGTTTCGAGTTTTGGGAAGGGGAGTTCGTCGGGTTGGTTCTTCCCGCCTTTTCTTCACTCCATATCCAGAACCTTCCATCTGCCATAGCCATCCAACACTCAAGCACCTGAACTTCACCCTTCCATATAGCCGAGAGAGAACGATGTGCGGAAGAGCCCGTTGTACTCTTCGAGCCGATGACATTTCCAGAGCCTGCCACCGCACCGCCGCCCCCGTCCGCACCCTCAACATGGACCGGTAACATCATCATCATCATCCTCTTCTTTACTATTTCTTTCTTCTCGACTGTATTTGAATCTTCTTTCTCATTCCATGTCTAGTGCCTAGGTTTTGATCTTAACGGCTGTGTTTTTTTTTTTGCTTTGTTGAATTTAGTTTTCGTCCGCTATTCAATGCTTCACCGGGCTCCGATTTGCCGGTTGTTCGTCGAGATGATGAATCTGATGGCGGAGGAGTCGTCCTCCAGTGTATGAAATGGGGGCTCATTCCTAGTTTTACTGACAAATCCGAGAAACCTAATTACTTCAAGAGGGTGATTTTTCCTATTCTGTCCTTTGGCTATTGTCTGATTGTTGGTCAGTTTTATTTTGAAATGGGAGTTACTATTTTTTGGCTGTGCGATTTCCAACTAAAGAGTGGATAATATAGTTTCAATCATTTTGTTTGACAGGAAACTAAAATTCTAAAATAATTTCATTAATTTGTGAAAGAGTTACATTGGCCTATTGAAACAAGCAATGATAAGAGAATAGGGGAGAAATGAGGCGGATGCCGATAATCACAGACCCATATAAAAAAAATCACCAACCGATACATCCAACATCGTTAAAATAGACAAATGCGACAAACTAAAGAGTAAAGCCTATAACTCGTTGATAAAAAAGTGTGTGGGTGTGTTTTGCTGAAGAAAATAACTCGTTCAATGGAAAACGATTGTTAGTGGTGGCTGCATTGATTTTATATTTGTCGCACCACATGTTTTCTCAATGGAGTAAAATCACATTCTTGTTCTCGACAAGGTTAAGCCAGATCAAGACTTCATATGTTTGGAATTCATTGTGGAAGACGTCGACATAGGTTTGGTGTTGTTAGAGGTTGTAAGACGAGATAGTGAGAAGAGGAGCAACGCTCGTGGTATCAGAGTGTGTTGTAGAAGGCAACAACGACAAATTGCAAAGAAAAAAGTTACTATGCCCGAAAACACACAAGTTGGGTAAAAACGATGGAAAGACACACGAGCAAGTGTAGATCGACATTAAACAGACTGGTGGAGCTGAAGACGGAAAGACTTTGCTTGTGTCGAGGAAATTAAGTTGATTTGGCCACGAGATAAAGTCGTTTGGGCGCTTACGTAGGGAAAAAAAGTGTAGTGTCAAAGGTAGTTGTTGGAGGTATTTGTGCTGATGAGATGAAGTTGTGGTGAGTATGTTCGATTAGTGGATGAATGTGAGTCATGGGAGGTAGGTTCGTTTCTGGTGAAGAGATACGCGATGAAGATTTGTGGGCGTGAGATAAAGGGTACGATGCCGCGTCGAAAAATGCCAAATATATAGTCCCAACTTATTTTATGTTGTGATAAACCAATCTTTTATGAGAAAAATGAAAGAAAACAATGACATTAAAATAAAAACAAGCCTGAAAAATTGGAGTTCTAAGCTGCTCATAGATATCGAGGACCGTAGGCACCTTATGATTTCATGCTTTTGCTTTATGCCTACACTTGAAGGAAGTTTTGGAACTTAAAGGCAGAGAATTTAAATATTTGATACAATATTTTGGCAAGATACTCTTTTTGAGCAGGGTGTATGTTTCCTTCTAGTACTATTTGTTTTTTTAATAAATAAACCATGAACACTAGTCGATCTATGCTTGCTTTATTATCTAGTATCTGCAATGTGCAGTTCAATGCTCGCTCAGAGTCTATACATGAAAAGGCTTCTTTTCGCCGTCTAGTTCCTAAAAGAAGGTGCCTTGTGGCAGTGGAGGGGTATGTCTTGTTTTTTCAACTCATTTTTCTTCTCATCCACTCATTACTTTGCCACAGATCTTGTTGCAGTTTCTTCAAACCTTCATAAGGAGTTTCTTCATTTTTATTTGAATGATGTTTTTCCCAGACTGGCTTGTTGTTAAGCTCATTTGCTTTTATTTAGTTACTGAGAGAGGAGAACCTCATCCTTTTATATTTATATGGATACGTGTTTGTGTCATCATCTGTCATTAGTCTTGCACAAATACCCTTATAACCTCAGTTTAACTAATCGTAGGTTCTATGAGTGGAAAAAGGATGGATCCAAAAAGCAGCCGTATTATATTCATTTTAAGGATGGACAGCCACTTGTTTTTGCTGCTTTATATGATTCTTGGGAAAATCCTGAAGGTAAGTTTCTTCTGCGATCGAGCATAAGTTAATTTTGGCCTAATTTTTTGCTTTCATTATTTTGCTTGCTTGGAAGATTTTTCTTTGGCTCTTAGGAGGGGATTTTCTCTAACTCCAGCCCCTAGGCTGTTCTTTTTGTGATTATCTCCAAAAAAAGGAAGTTTGCAATTTCTTGTACTACTTCCAGTTGGTATGGCCGTTTTTTTCCCAAAACTTCTAGACTGGATAATGACATTAATTTATTGGGTTTTTTTTTCTTCTCTTTATTATCAGGTAATTTAGATCTCTGGATTTGATATCTGATATTTGTGACCAGATATTTTATGTACTTCCCAGGAAGACCTATTATATGCTTGATTGATCACCGATTGATTTATTATTGTTCTTGCAGGTGAATTACTTTACAGTTTTACCATTCTTACAACTTCATCATCTCCAGCTTTAGAGTGGTTGCACGGTCAGTCCTATCTTCTCTTCTTGCTGTTCTAGATCACGTTTACAGCTGGATTGGAATTGTGATCAGTTTGAGATATAACTTAAAATTCTCAATTTCTGCTGTGTATTAATTTCTATTCTTTAATTGAGAAGATTGTTATATTAATTCCAAATTGTACAAGGGTGAAATTAACGTGAGGGGAGGTTTGAGGATTATAAGGAATTTCTACTAGCCTTGATAATAAACGGAGGAGTGGTAGGACTTAGGTGATAGAGCCAAGTATCCTCTGAGAAGCAATCATTAGAAGTTTATCTATTCTTAGACTTCCAAACCGCTCATGAAATAGTAACCATTGCATTTATCCTTGAAGTTAACTTTCAAAGGATATACCAAAAAGTTTCCCAAATGGACAAAATATGAATAAATTTCCACTGTTCTCTCCTTTTTGAAAAGATCACACATATAGGCCAAGTTAAGCTTCTTTGGAGCTCATTTTTTTTAGGTAAGAAATGGTAGTTCATTAATATTGAAATAAGTGAATACTTATACAATATCCACCCAATTAAGCGAACAATCCTTATAAAAATTCGTCCCGATTGGCTATAATTGAAGAAATAATAAATTTTAGATGAGAGGGAATTTGATTTTTTAGTGGCTGATGGGTGATCTGTTTAGATAGGATGCCTGTAATTTTGGGTGACAAAGAACGGATGGATATGTGGTTGAATGATTCTTCATCGTCCAAGTCTGATAATGTCCTTAAACCTTATGAGGCTCCTAATTTGGTAAGAACTTTTTGAACAGAAAATACTAACTTTTGTTAATAATTCACTGATGTTTAAGATTTAAATGTTAGGTATGGTACCCTGTAACTCCTTCCATGGGCAAGCTATCATTTGATGGGCCGGACTGCATTAAGGAGGTATCTCATCACGCCCATTCTATTTTGTCTTTGATCGATAATATTGCCACCTTGGTTGAAATTTAAAAATTACACGGCATATTGCAATAGGATTTATGATTTAAACATATGAAAATAGTAATTTTAACTTTTATAGTTATCAAATAAGTTTTAATACTTGATTCTATATGATAAAAAAAACTACAATATTATATGGTTGAAAGTTAACATATTAGATAGTAGATTGAAAGTTCAAAGATTTTCTAATTTAGGGGGTGTGAAGTCAAAATTTTGACATTTGAACCTAACTTTTTAAATATATTTATAAAATATAATTTTCGACACTCAATTATTATGGTTAGTGTTTCTTGTAAAATCAAAATGTTATTAGTTCAATTAATGGTCACCTACTACCTGGTAATTAGTTTTCTACTGGTTTCATGTTCAATCGAATATTTTAAGGTCATAAGGTTTGTCTCATCTCCCGTATGTATTTGTTTAGTCATGTTTCTCATCCCCAGTGTTCTTTTAGTTCAACAACATATGGGTTGGAGATTCGAACCCCTCTAACTTCTTGATCGAAAGTATACGCCTTCATCCATTAAACTATGGTGATTTTGTTAGTAAGAGAGTCATGCTTCTCATTGATTTATATTAATCATTAATTTATATATATCAACATTAAAAATTAACATTGTTATGTCTTTCTTGTGCAGATACAGTTGAAGACTGATGGAAACAACCTCATCTCCAAATTTTTCTCTGCAAAGGAAACTAAAAAGGAACCTTCAAACTCACAAGAAATAACTTACTGCAACACATCTGTGAAGCCCAAACCATCTCAAAGGCTGGAAGAACACAAAATAGATGAAGATCATGAAGCTTCGTCCTGCTCCATACGAGACAACGAATCAACGGATAGTCTTGCAAAGAATTCTCAGACTGTTTCGTCATGTCAAATTAAACGGGACCGTGAAGACATCTCATCTGAGTCGAAAATTGGCGTCGATGACTTTAGCAAGATGGGCAGCAGTCCAAAGATAAGAAAGAAGGGGAACCTGAATACTGGCATTGACAACCAGTCAACCCTCTTTTCATACTTTCGAAGGAAATAGGTAAACCACGACTCATGTTTATATTTATGTCGCTGTAGTTTGTTTATCTTGCTGTGTTTGATGCTGCCGAGGTACGTGGATGGTTTTTGTTGTTGCAGATTTTGATTGTGTTATATATTTTGTTGTATAAAAGCTGACTTCTGTAGCTTAGAAGGGAAAGTTGTACACTAAAATGAACTCTTTCTGATACGTTTGTAGCAAATTTCCTCTAGCAAAAATGTATTGCTTATTTCATTTTGGTTTTTTTAATAACTGTGAATTGAGAGTTTTGTCTCTCTATATATCTGGAGGTATTTGTTCTCATCCCAAAGCCCAAACTCGAGAGACAATAAGAAATTTTATAATTATATTCACTTATAACTGTCGAATTTCAGATTTCCGAAGGAGCATATATGAGAGACCTTTAACTTCTACCAACAAAGCCGTGCTGGGATTGTTTAGTTCATTTGGAACTAGTTTAGCACACTTTTAGGGTAGATAAACTACCTTTTCAGTCTCCACTCATCGGAACTCAATTATTTTGTTATTGAGGTTGAGAATCAAGATTTTTTTTTAAAAAAAATTTCAATAATTTAGTTAAAGACATTTTAATTTCTTGAGACGTCTCACTAAATAAACTCCCATTTCAAGAAGCTCACAAACAATTGGTTGCAAATGTTTTTGTTTTTACTCAATTTGATTCATTCATGATCAAAATCACATTATTTAGTCAAATTCAATAATTATAAAATTGGAAAATAGTTTTGAACTTTATCTCTTTCCAAATCCTACCACCACTCGGACTTTCCCCTTTCCATGCAGTTTTCTTACTTTTTTAGCATTTGAAAATCTGCTAATACCTCAAAACACATGCATTTTTAAAAATCTAGACTACAAATAAAGAAAATTACCACTAATCAAATATACTTAAAAGAAGAAGAAAGAAAATAAGATTACCACCCAAATGAACTGCTTTTCATTCATTCACATAATAAGCACATTCATCAACTAAGAGGGAACAACGTTGGACGTAAAAATGGCAAAATTGAGTAATAAACTTCTACGAACTTTTCATTTGGAGCCAACTTCATAATCAACCTCTTGAGCATCCGGAAAGGCCTGACAACAACCCGAGACCCGAGACAGAACCCTCTCCGCCGATTCCCAAGCTGTATTGTGTTGCCTCGTCGTCGTCGTGGGCGACTCCAACCAACTAGCCTGGCCGAGCTGGAGCACATGGATGTGGCCATGGCTTCTCTCCTCAACATAGCCTAAGAGTTCTTGATCTAGCTAATTGTTGGCTTTGAATTTGAATTTCTTCATTGTGATATATATGTATATAGATTGCATTAAGCTTGAAGTTAATAATGGTGGTCATAATGGCTACAATGATAATAATCATTACATTGAATGGGAAGGCCTGGATGCTTTGGGGATTCTTAATTTATTGTGATTTTTTTAGGGTTATGGTAGTCATGATTAACTTTAATTGATCAATTTTTTTTGGAAGATAACTTTAATAGATCGTGAGGCTTAAGATTGAAAACTTTAGAGTATGAGCTATGATGAAATCCCAATTATTAAATAATTTTGCCTCATACTTTGAGTAAACCCACTTTTAATATTAGCATCATATAATACCTTACTGATTTATGAGCAAGGAATATTCCATCTTATAATTTTAAAACTTATATCCCTAAACAATTCATTGGTCGTGGAGATGTTAAAAACGAACGAAAAAAAAAACCCATCATAGAATAACATAAACTATCATAATAGTCAAGAGCATCTCGAAGAATTAAGAGTCATTAAATTTAAAACATGGTAGATATTTACTATAATTAATTAATTTTTTACAAAAAAAATTTCACATTCAAATGTTATACGGTCAAATCTATTCATTTATATATTTATTTAAGTCTAAGTTAAAAATCTTGTATTGTAATCTCTCTTTCCTTTTATTTTCTTCTTTCACTTTTATTGTAATTATTCATGAACTTTCAAATTTCCGGAAAAAAAATAAACAAGAAAGAAATCACTTCAGACATGAAAGAAATCACTTCAGTAATGAAATTTTTGCTGATTGATTAAATATTTTCATCAACCAAAATCTCAATTCTTATTTCTTACTATGTTCACATATTTCCTTTAAAGATAGGATTTAGATTGATTTCCATCTATTTTTTGTATTGTCGGTTAATGCCCGACAATAAAAGAAACTAAAAAAACTTTATTAAATCATAATCTGCCAAAAAAAAAAAAAAAAAAACTCAAATAGTAAGTTTCAAAATCAATTAAGCCCAAATCCGATAACTAGTTCCAATTTAAATCAAGCACGAGCTTGCGTGAAAAATTCTATTAGTCTTGATTTAGAAATTGAACTTCTAACTAGGTGTGGATCAAGAAAATTTAATCTAATGAGTCAAATTTGAATTATTTATAAAAAAAAAAAGAAAAAAGAAAAAGAAGAAATAAATTTTAAAATTTTGAGAGGCCAACCTATAAATTAGAAAACTTAGCAAGAAAAAAATTGAAAAACTCATTTATGACTTTCGGGTTATACAACTAATAAAATTTAAAATTGGGGCCATGACCCCTAGCCCCATTGCATTTGCCCTTTGTTAGTCTTTTTTTTTTCTTTTAATTGAACATAATAATTGTAGGTGAGAGATCGAGCTTATAACCTCATAATTAATCGATCATATAAAATGTCATTAGAATTCTGCTCATTTTGGCCATCTGCCTGTGCTTTTAACCCTTTTAACCAAATATTCATATCTTATGCAATTAAATTATATTGTAACAATTCAGATTTGCATCGTAGTAACAATATTGATGGACACATAGATAATAATTCTCTCTATACCATTCAAATTTTCCATAATGGAAATACAAAACTATACGCTACATATATACACGGATGTACTACATATATACACTTGACGAATAATTGTAACAAAGAATACGAAGAAGAAGGGACCTGGCCTCCTCGTCAATGAACAAAACAGAAAATAATGATTAGAACAACAAAATTAATTGCAAAATATACGTATGTGGTGAGTATGAATAATCATGAAGCTGTGACAAATAATTAAGGAATCCAATTATTATTACCAAAGAAAATCATTTATTGGTTGATAATTATTGAACTCATTCGACAAAATGTCCTATTACTTGGACATCATGTTCCACACCCTATGGCAAAGTCTTGTTTTTATATATGGACAAGGAACTTTATACATTATGTTTTTTTCATTTACTATTTATAGTTCTAATCAATGGTTTATTATCTTAGTAACGTGATTGAATTGAAAACAAAGGGCAACGTTAGAAAATTGTTAAAGCTCTAATTTAGTAGTTATTAAAAATCAACCGTAGTAGTCAATAAGAACAGTAGCTCAGTCGCCAAAGTCACGGGCTCAAATTCTTCCTCCCTAATTGCATTGCTTTTAAGAGTCTAGATTATCCTTATCGAAATAACTATAATACATAATTTTCTATTGATGATAGAATTTAACTAATAATAAAATGAGTCTTTCGCTGATTGATTTCGATCAGTGACAGAACTCAACGAGTGATAGATCTCTATTACTAGTTGAATTCTATCAGTGATGAATTCAATTTGAATTTTGTGCTATAAGTGAATTAGTTTTGATTTTATGTTATAAATAAAAATACTATGCAAAATGCCCTTTAAGTAATATGAGCTGATTTGTATTAAGAATGGATGGATTTTCTTATCCCATAAATGGTAACAAAAAAAAAAAAGGTTTGGTTGTAACCGAATATATCCTCGAAGAAATAAAAAATGGAAACAAAATTTCAGTGGGGACAATAATTATTCTTTATTGATAATTTGATACATAGAAGAAAAGGAGATTAAATTAGTTATAACTGTTTTTTTAATTGCTGTAAAAAAAAAAAAAACTGTTTATTTAGTTGAATTAGTTAATGAGTAAAACTCGGGGGAGCTCCACATTTAATTTATGTAGCTGTGCCACAAAAATTTATATATATTATTATATTTTTATTTATAAAATAAATTTTTATGGCAACCAACCTAAAAGTGTCATATAAATGAAATGTAGAGGTTCATGTACATTCATAAAGATGATATAATATTCCTGAAAAAGAGTGATATAATGTTAAGACAATTTTTAAAAAAAATAATATTAACAGTAAACTGGATGACAACAGAATTTTAGTTCATTCTTTATTCATAAACTCAATAGCTAGGGCAGACAAATTTATGTTTGTCCGTTTATTAAAAAAAAAAAAAAAATTGTCACCATCATTGATTCAATTTAGATATTTAAACTCATGATTCATGGCAGAAAGGGATTGAACTAAATGAATAATTGACATGGGTTTTCATTTAGAAAGGGTAAGTTTAAATCTTCGATTTTTAAATATATATATAATTCAAATATGAGTAGTTGGAATTAGGTGAACTTCCATCTCAAAAGTAATTGATTTTAAAATGGGTGTCCACGTTATTAATATGATATCAAAATCTATTAAGTGCAAATAGATACTCGATCCAATAAAAATGAAATTGAGATTGAAGATTGATGAGTCCAAAAGTGACATCATCTTGAGAAAGCATGTAAGGATCCAAAAGAATGAAAACCTCATAACAATATATAAAATAGGGGAACTATTCTTCTTATTATCAATTGATTTTGAGATGAATGTTTATACTATCTAATACATACATGCAATAAAGTAATTGATTTTAAATCAATCAATACAATTATCTTTGCTAATGAAAATGTAGTTCTACTAGCATGATCTAGTTATAATATACAGTCCACCTAAATAAATAAAAGAAAATAAATATAATATTATTAATTATTACCAATTTGATGAATAATAGAAAAAGTTAGCTACTATTAGAAAATAAGATGGATAAAATTAGAGTAGGAGAATAGTTTTTTTTTTTTTTTTTGATACAGGTAGGAGAATAGTTAGCAGAGATTAAAAAGTTATTCGAAAAAAATATATATCTAAAAAAGTTGATTTTATTAACACACAAACTATTGAAAAAAAATCAAGTTAAATATCAAAATAATATATGCAAAATAAATGTAAAAGTGGTTTCTTATGAGCACAATTAAATGTCAATGGTATTTATGAAATTCTAGCATTTTCCATCTAAGGCTCAAAGGATAAAGACGTATTTAATTTTTTAAACGTCTTTTAAAGGTCATACGTTTTTTTTTTTGAAACTCTTGAAAATCCAAAGAAATTATTGAACAAATTTTATAATTTTCGTTGGAAATTTAGATTTAAATGCATCTTTTAACATTTTTGAAAGATTATAAATATCTGCTTTGTCAATTTTTTATTTTTAAAATTTAGAGGTATTATTAAAAAACGGAAATATTTTCTATCCTTTAGCACATTTTTACAAAAATTATTAAAAAAAATCATAATGGAATGCAAACGTCTTAAACTGCAAGCAATTTTTTTTAGTACAAATTGGAAATAATGAGACAGTAACTCATGATCTTAGAGTTGAAATGGATTACCATCTATTCAAATAACCAACGCGCCACAAACTCATTCGATAATCACTATAAGCAATAATCAAATTGAATTTTGAAAACAATGAAAACTTTAGAGGCGAAAATTTAATAATCTTATTATGTATAAACTATCTAAAAACTCTCAAAGATAAAGAAATGACATTAGAAGTCTAGAAAATGGTGCTACACAAAATTACTATCTAATCTTAGAATATTCGATTTTACTCAAAATTATCACGTCAATACATCAAAACAATATATTTTTTTAATTGCATCCTCTTACATATCATTCAAAGAACCCGTTTAATCAAACAAAAGAAATCTTATTAGATTTTTCTAAAAAGTACTCATTATATAATAGATTTTTACATAATAACAATGTAACAAAATGTTCCTATTAAATTATGAACAATGTTTTTTTTTTTTTTAAATGCTAAAACTAATATTAATTAAACAACATAAAGTCATACTTACATTAGATTAGTCAAAAAGACAATCAAACTACTATGTCGATTAGGATTTTGGTAATCATGTCTTAGTAATACTACGAAGAAAAGACATAGAAAGTTTTCAAGCTCTTTTATAATAGTAAATCAAATTTGGAAAGAGAAAAAAAACATGTTGTGTATTATCAAAGAAAAACAAATTACAATGGAGCTATTCCATTATCCTCATTACAACACACTATCATTGATTCTGACCAATAGCACTTTGCCACATGTACTATCCGTGATTGTCCAATCAACTTTTATCACCTAAAACAAGTTAAAAATTCAATAAATAATTTTTTAAATGAACAATAATTAAAACAAATTTGAATTCATAACTTTTTTGTTATGGATATACATGTTGGCTGACCTGTTGATATAGTTGACACCGATCAATAAAATTTGAACTCATTAAAGCAATGTTAAGAAAACTTTGGTCTTTTTTTTACAGATTAGTTTTGACTCACTTTGAATGCTTCTATGTTAAACAAATCCATAAAAGAAGTTAAAAAGAGCCGAGCTCCAATAATACTGACCTAGTAACAAAAAAATATGTTGGAAAAATCATTAACTCCTTAAAAAAGAGGACCTCAAATGAATTTAAACGAAGAAATGAAGTATCCACTTCTCACAAAAAAAAAAAAACCTAATTACAATTTGTGAGACTCAAAATCATGGGTGCCTCTAAAATTATGTTTTTGTTGATTATATTTGTGATGCTTTATCTTATGTTGTTTTTACTTTTTTGAGAAAAAAAAAATTGTTTAAATATAGAGTTATTCTCAAACAACTAATGATATTTAAGAAGATTTCAACCCAAATTATTGGGGGAAACTAGCCTTTGAGCCCACACCACAGAGTATGGTTGTCTTTAATAACTTCGAAAGTCACTTTGTTATATGTCTAAATACATTATACTAAGTTCTAAAAAAACATTATATAACATACAAAAATATATAATTATAATGTGGTGATCTCTTACAATAATTACTCTTTAGTATATCAAATTTTGTCATTCGGTACATTTAAGGTATCACGTCTCACAAACATAAATTTTTAAAGAAAATAAAAGTGGACAAAACTAAATTAAATTTATTTTTGCGTAAAAGCAACACATATATAATATGACTTCATACTAAAATCATATATATTCACTTGTCTAATAATACATGTCGATTGAAAGGAAAAAAAAATTCAACAAAATTCATAACCGTTTTGTCTTGCTTAAAATTGTGAAGGTTTAAGTTTTGGGGGGGGTTTTTTGGAAAGGGGGTTTTTTTTTTTTTTTTTTTTTTTTTTTTTTTGGTCCCACAATTTGTTTATCGTCGAACTAGACGGTTTCTCTTGTGAATTAAATCTTTGGTATATAAATTTTGGTCTTTTTTGCAAAGCTTCCTAATTTAACCAACTTGTTATATTTCTCTTTCTCTATCTCTCCCATAATTTAAGGTATTTTTGCCACTTGTCTTCCCCATCAATTCTCTATATAAGCATAAATAACTTATGTACCATTTCATTCAAAAGCACTTTGAAATCCAAAAATCCTCTTAATTCTATGATTCTCTCAGTTTGAAATTTATAAAAAAAATATTAATTAATTTGTTTAGAGTTTTGAAAAAATGGGTTTGAGAGATATTGGAGCAAGTCTTCCACCAGGGTTTAGGTTTTATCCTAGTGATGAGGAGTTGGTGTGTCATTATTTGTATAAAAAGATTGCAAATGAAGAAGCTTTGAGGGGCACTTTGGTGGAAATTGACTTGCATACTTGTGAGCCTTGGCAACTTCCTGGTATGTATATGTGCCTTCTTACATTTTGTAAAAAAAAAAAAACATGAGATATTTGGTAATAATATTTTTTTTAATGTAATTTTGATGATTGTGGTTTCAATTTCATGATCTTAAAAAGTTTTATGTTTTGAGTTGTTGATAAATCTTCCATCTTCATTAATTAGAATGTTTGTGTTAATTGTTTATGTTTTGGTTT
>JBBMKA010000002.1:159356-170041 GCA_037833695.1 Sechiopsis laciniata
GTGAGTTGAGAAGCTTTTTGAATCGTTGAAATGGAGAATTTTGGGTGGCTCTCCCGGCATGAGAGTGAGACTTGTGGAGTTTGGTCTTCGAATTTTGGACTAAACCCTGTAAACGTTCATGAATGAGCCTGGATAAAAGGGCACTTTTCCAAGTTTTTTTTTAGTCAAATGCATATTTTCACTAAACAAAAATAAATTCATAATTTTAACACGAAAGTCATGAGTGTCCACATGAGACGTAAATAAAGAAAAATTTGTATCTTATATTAATTTGAATATATGTGTGAGTGTGGAGTAGGGGTACAACAAAAAATCGAAAAACTGAACTCAATCAATTTAATTCAATGGATTGAATCACTTTTTTAGCATAAAATCGGACATATAGATTTGTAATTTGAAAAAACCAAAAATATTAGATTGGTTCCGATTTTCATTTTTAAAAACTAATAAAAACCGATCCAAACCGATATATATATATATATATATATAGTCATATAGTCACATAAAGTCATCTTCCTCTATTATTTAGAAGATTTCCTAAAATCTTAAAGATTTTTTTAATTCACTCCTATTTCACGTAAAAAAAAGTAAAAACATTCTTAAATAAATTTTAATAAGTTCAAAAATACTTCCGACCTTTAAAAAAATTGTTGTTTATGAGATTTTTTTTTTTATTTATGAAAAATATTTTTGATATATTAAAAAAAATTAGATATTGGATCAGATCCAAAACTAAACCGAACCAATTGAAAATCGAACCGATGGTTCTATACTTTATTGGACATTGGATCAGATTCATATTTTGAAAACCAAAGATATCGGTTCGATTGTCGGTTTGGTACAAAACCGACAAAAACTGAATCGAAATCACCCATAGTGTGGAGTACAATCTCTAATATTTATTTTCTGATTCTTTCTCTCTCATATACAATTGTCTCAAGGGCTTTATAGTTGAATTTGTTTTGAGGGGCTTCGCAGCTTATTCTCAATATTGAATTTGTCTTGAGGGCTTCGCAGCTTATTTTTGTTCTGGGGGCTTCGTTAGTCGATATTGGATTTTTCTAGAGGGCTTCGGAACTTATTTTTGTTTTGAGGGCTTCGCTGGATCGACCTCTAAGCTTGTTGTTCCTTGAATGATCAGTCTCTGACTTGTTGATCTTTGAATCAGTGATTAGTCTCTGACTTGTTGATCTTTAGATCGGATGATCGGTCTGAATTCTCTGACTTGTTGTTCTTTAGATCGAATGATCGGTCTGAATTCTGAAGCTGTCTCTTTGTCGTTGGACTTGATGCTTTGAAGTTTATGAGTCTTCAATGCACAGTTCTCAAGCCAGGGTCTAGGTTCTTTGCAAATGAAGAGAACTCTCTATTTATAGAGTTCTCATGAGCTTATAGACTTGAGCTTCATGGGCCTTTGAGCCTAACCTTTGGATCTTTGGGTCTTGTGTATCTTTGGACTTGACTATTGGATGGAGCCTCATGTGTCTTTGGATCTTATTGTTGGACTCGAGTTTTGTGAACATTTAGGCCCAGTACAATTGAAGACTTAATATAGACCTAAATTCCAGCTGAAAACTCACCCCGTATTCCATGTGAGTCAGTTGACTTCGATTAGACCAGACCGACCCGAACGTGCCCACAAGGCAGAGAAGAAAACGTCCTTCGCGCAAGTTTTTTTGTCCCAATTGGAAGACAAATGGATTGGGGCCTTTGGAATGAAGATGGATGAGCAGGCACTTGAACCTGGAACCCCCATCTCAGAAGAAGTCTCCTCCCACGGGGACTTTACTTCAGGCCTGTCGAAACCCTAAATTCAAGGGAATAAGAACTGACTTTTAATCCAATTAATTTTGGGACAATTATTGATTTGTAATTTATCCAATATTTAATTGGATTTATTAGTAAATAATGTTGCAATTTTTTATTGGCCGAAATTTTCAGTCAACAATGAGTACGATACTTAAAATTGATATTTGTCTCTCATTTATTTGAGTGATAGATTTATGGTCCCCCTCTCTCAATTTGCTAAAAAAAAGTTTATTTCCAATCCTCTATTATTATAGATAGGGGTAAGACAAAAATATAATTGAAGAACCAATATAAAAATTGATATTCGATTTTTAAAAAATGATATTAGATCAATCTATTTGTGATTTTAGAAAACTTAAATTATATATTGGTTTAGATCGATCTTTTATGGAAGAACTAATATAATAATTGAACCGAATCGAATAAATAAACACTAAGAAAAACAAAAATATATTGATATTGGGATTTGATAGAATAACCTTCGTAGATGTGAAATATGAAGTCCAAACACTAAAAAAATGTTATTTATGGGAATGATTGTTTTTAGCTAGAAAAAGAATTTAAAAAATCAAATTGAAAATGAGACAAAATTGTTAAAAGAATCCACCTATGCAAAGAGAACCAACAATTTTGTATTTATTGGATATTAGTTCGCATCTAATTGTTGAAAATCCAAAGATAACCATTTGAATGTCAGTTTTGAAATCATCTCAACTTTCACGCTGTAGAACTAAAAAAAATTACGTATAGTTATTCTATCAAAAGTAATTATATTGTTTAAATTAATTTTTATAATCAAAAGATCATATAAAAGAGAACTTTTTATGAATAACAAAAAAGTAATAAATATCAAAATTTTAGAAAAGATTTTAAATATTTCAAAAATTGATTCAATCAGTTAAATCCATGGCCACAAAATTGATGATTTATGGATGGGAACCTAATTAAAGTAAAATAATTTTAAAAAATTGCTATAATTAAAATAAGAATACTAGAATTTCTTTATCTATAACTAATTTTGCATATAAAACTATTTTATGATGAGTTGAATTAACCTAATTAACTTTTAGGCCCCAACTAAATGATGAATTGAAAATACACCCAATGAGTTCTCATTTTTAAAGCCTTTCAAGCCTCAATTTTTGTTCTCAAAAGAACTTTAACGTTATAGAAACGTTTACAACAATGATTGGTATCCATCTTGTTTAAATTCGAGCTTTTGTTTATCTCGGACACAGAATTTGCCAAATGATGGTCAAAAGAAAGATTCATTCTATTTTGCACCCCAAATGAGGTGTTTGGTGAACTTATTTTAAGGAGTTAAAAATTGAGAATTGTAATAAAAATTTCGTTTGGATATAGTTTATTCGTAGAAGAATTAAAGATAATAACTTGTTTGGATGTGTATTTAAAATAAATAGTTATTTTAAGTAGTTAAAAAATAATAATTGAAAATGAATGGATAAAACTTAGTTGTTTTAAAGAGTTATAAATAAATGATTAAAGGTGAATGGTTAGAAATGGGTTAATAACCTAGTAGTTTCATTGTTTGGTGATTATCCAGTTCAATATCACGGTCACGAGTTCGACCTGAAAATCGATATTTGGCTATTATCATATTATTCGAGGGGTTATTTTTAGTCATAAAAATGATGAGTTGTTTTGAGTAGTTATAAAAACTTGTTTGGTTGTAGTTTTTTTAAGAGTAACTCGTTGATCCTCGTTTTAAACCTGTTATGAGTGAAATTCGTGGTCAAGACCTAATGAAACTCACGAGTTCAATTACAAGAGGTTAGATCCAAAAACTGGCTGATCAAGCCTAAATCTTATTCCTAGAGCTACACGGAAAGGTCTGCATGCCTATAAACAGTCAGTTGAGACTCTAACAAAAGTAAGCTATTCTAAACCTTAGAAACAACTCATCTACACTTTTTGACCTAACTGACTTAGGTATCGGAGGTTACCACACTGGTGTCTAGATAACTATTGTTTGTTTTGCAGGTATTCGTCCCAACAAAATACAAATTCACCGTTGATCCCGAAAACCAAATTTTGGCATCAACAAAACCCTTCATAAATATGACAAACAAACACCCCCAAATAATTTCATCTTTTATTTTGTTTCTCCCACTGAACATTCTCAAAATGTCTTCGGCATATGCACTAAAAAACAAAGCTTTTATAAGATCCAGATTTTTAAAATTCATCCCACCCATGTTTTGTTAGAACACATTCTCTTCCAATTGATCCAATGAATTTTTTTTTTCTTCTTCTTCTTTTTTTTCGTTGGCTAAACCCCCACCAAAACTTGGCACAAATATGAAAATTCTATCAGAAAATCATAGTGTAATTTAGAATATCTTGAGAGGCTACTTTGACGTGTATTTTTATTAGATAGTATGAACATCCATCTCAAAATCAATTAGTAATGAGAAGAATAATCTACATTTTTTATATATTGTTATGAGATCTTTACTCTTTTCGCTGTAAGATCCTAACAATTTTCTTACCACCGTTGATAAGACATAACTTTTCTTTCACCTTTAGGGGCCGTTTATTTTGAGTTAATCAAGATAACTAGAATCTTCTGATGCCTGGAATTTGAAATATCCGGAATCACATATATTTTTTTGGCAGGAATCAAATTTGAGATGACGTAAATTTACTAAAGTTCTAAGAATACCCTTACAATATTCATATAATTTTTATACATTAATTTACTGTCATTTTAATTTATAAAACATACTTATCTACATAAACTTAACTATTATATTTAAATAAATTTAGTTTTTTCCTTTAAAAAATAGTTTATTGTACTTCTACCTATGTTATTTTGTACAATCAATTCAAACCTATTTATTTAAGGTTCTTAACTTCAATTTAAATATGAATATCTATGAAAAAAAAATATATTTAACTCTAGTTTTGATGACATATTCAATATTTGTATATGTTTGAGAAGTTTTGATAATATATATAAATATAATGTATAAGCAAACTTAACCAGACATTACTTGACATATATTATCGACAAAAAGTCATAATATACAAAATAAGTAAGGGACAAAAATGTTCTTAACGGATGTCATCCACAATAGAAATCTAGAAACCCATGTTTTAAAATGATATCCAAAAGGGATCAAATACCCTTCAGATGGATATCCTAAGATACCTGGGCATCTTAAAATGTCCTAGTATCTCACATTCCTACAAAACGAACGAGGTAATCTAGATGTACATTTCATGGGAATCTCGAACTAAACAATTTTCTTAACCTTTTTCTAGCACTACTAGAAATATTTTCCTTATTTCTATCATTTTGGGTGGGGAGGCTAAGTTAGTAGCTAATTAGGATTTTTTAATGTTTTATGCCCATAATATTTCACAAAACCTTAATTTTCTTTAGGTTAACAATTTTACCGATTATAAAAAAGGATTTCTAGAGGTTGATCGTTTGCCTCGTAGCTCTTCATAGACTCTTATGAAAATTTGTAAGGACTTGACCCAACCGGGGTCTAAACCTAAGTCTTTAACACTAAATGCATGAAGAATAACGATGCTCAAGGCATGCATCCTTTTAAACCAAATACCTGGAAGTCAAGTCCAATCATAATAAAAGCTCAATGAAAATCCAGAAATCATAAAAGTGGGTACCCATAAGTTCGAAAATAAAACACAAGTTTCGATAAAAGTAAATCATAACATAGCCCTAAAATCCTGCAGAAGAAATAAACTAAGAAAAGACTCAAAACATAATGCAGCAGGTCTCATGGTCATCACCAGCTCATCCGATCACCCATCTTAGTACAATTTCGTAGTACCTCTGGAATTCCATAGTGGAAAGGGTGAGTTTTTCAACGCAGTAAGGATTCTCCAACTCGGGGTAAAGACATGCATCAGGTCAAAAGTATCACAAACATGCAAGATAAGCAACATAATCAAGGGGTCCACAAAACCCGAGCTCCTGGGCGAAAAAGGGCCCAAGAACCATGTCCTAGATCTAGGCCACGCAGAACGGTCTAAGGCCACAAACCAAAGACCTAAAAGCCAATAGAGACCACAAATCTCTAAGGCAATCTGGGATACCTGCTCTAGGCCGAGGGATCCTGCGAGTAGAGAATCCTGATAGCTAAGGGGCCACAAATCCCACAAGTCTCATACTCACGGTGAGGGTGGATCCAGCACGTTCACCCAAAGGGCCACAAACCCAACCACATACTTGGAGAGCACCCTAGGCTACTAGTAAAATGCCGACGGGGCTGTGAGCCTGGTGGGCCAACCATCCACGGGAACCCAGCGGCGAGGGACCACAAATCCACAGTCGACAACGTGCCGGCCACAAACCATGCACGGTCTCCAGTTTCTTTTTTGTCCAAACGAAGCATCAAGCCGTGCATAAAACATCACGCGTTCGTGGGACATAAGAACCATCATGCAAGACCGACTCTGTCAATCAACCTACGAGTTCATACATATCCAGATAACCAACATAATCTACATGCTTGCCCTAGACATGATATCAATCATATATTGCATGCTCTCAGTGTAATCAATACAAGCAATAAACAACACAGAGTATGCCACATCAAACAAGTAAGTGAATACAGTCAATCTAACACATGTAATAGCCACGGGCCTCGAGAAGGGGTAACAGGTCCCTTACCTCGACTGAAACTCCCAAATAACTCTCTAAAAATCTACAGATGCTCTGAATGGCCAAACACAACTCTGAGCCCTAAAACAAACCAACCGGTCAAAACTAGCACCACAGACTATTAGAATCGGATTCAGAAAGTCAAATTATCAAACAGTGAAGAACCTCAAAAAATTGTGTCCCGGCGGCTCTGCGTGCCTCTCAAACTCGGCTTGAAGGACGAGAAATAGCTCGAGTCAACTCTAGTCAATAGAAAAGTCAAAAGAGTCAATACTTGCCATTTAACCCAAAACAAACACTATTAAACTTAAACCCAAACAACCTTCAAGCCAAACACTCCCTAAACTAATAGCCAAACACTATTTAACCATGACTTGAATAGCCATAAACCAACAACCAAACAACTTAATCCATAACTTGAATGGCATTAACCTTGCAACCAAACACACTTTATCCATAATTTAAATATAACTAGACTTGAAACCAAACAAGCCTAAACCCACATTTAAATAACTTTGAACCCAAACCAAACAGCCCCTATTCCTCATTTAAATTACTCTAATCCAACTTAAAATAGCTTAACCAAAACCCAAACATCACCCTTCTTCAACCTAAAGCACACCTTCAACCTTCTTCCATGGAACATCAAAACCCACTTAAGCTATAAAACACATAATGGAAACTCACCTTGAGGAAACTCCGGTGGCGGTTACGGCTGACCCACGGTGATGACGGCGACGTTGCTTCGACGGAATAGACCTCTACGAGCGGCGGCACCACAACTCTAGCGGACTAGCTCTAACGGCAGTGATGATCAACGATCACGAATCCACACGAACAGACGAGCCCGACACAAACGGAGCCCCCACGATCAAAAAATGATGGACACTGGCGACACCGACAAGCTGCGACTGATGGTGAACCACGCTCCGACGCAAGCCCCCTCCACATGACGGCTGATCACGACGACCGGCAGAACGAAGCTCCGGCGAGGCTGGTCGAAAAAGAAAAACGAGGAGAGAGAGAAAACGAATCCCAAGGTGGCTGCACAACAAACAAGGTCGAGGGTTCTAGGTCACTATTCTTTTTAATTTCCAAGACTTGAAAGTCCCAAAAACCTCTCCACTTTTCTCATAACTACAAGACTGCCATTACATTCAAAATAACTAAACAAACCTTCATTTATTAAATAAAAAAAAATAAAAAAAAATAAAAAAAAGATACATTGTAAAATTAATCTGCCATATGTGGAAAAAGATGAGAAATGTTGGGACAAATAGCATTAAATTGTAAACCTTTTGTAATTTTAAAGTTATAATCTTGGTAAAGTAGAGCAGAAACTCTAGCACAAAATTCTTGTGTTCTCATTTTCTTTTTCTTTTTTTTAATTTTCTTTCCTTTTTTTTTTAATCAAAGTTGTAGATAGGAGATTTTTCTAACAAGAGACACCATTTTGAAGAATATGTTTCAGATCATACATTAAAAAGGCAAACCTATTCTTTTTTAATGTCAATTATTTTTTAGATGAAACTCAATACTATTTAATGATCACACTCTTGATTGTGGTAGAAACCTAGTTGAATTTGTTAGTTTTTTTCCTTTTTTTTTAATTAGTGACTAATGGACGAAGTTGCATGCACTTCCACTATTATCATAGAAAATACTATCTGACTTTACTATATTTGAGTGTTAATAAAACTGATAGAAATTAGATTGATCACTATAAATTAAACTTTTCACCTCTTAGTTTTCCAAGACCCACTACTTTATGATATGTTCGAACTTGTTGGGGTTAGGTTAATCGACGTGGTCGGCTATGAATGCCTCTATATTTACAACACTCTCAAATGCTCAAAAGTCAATGCTTTTAACGACGACACATGGCCATAACACAACTGCATTGTCAAATCCAAACAAAAGAAACTTCAAAGTATTAAAAGTGCTTTCGCATGAAAAGACACATAAGTGTTCATGAAATTAAAACCTTATACACACATTAATGGCGCTTCATCCCTCCTTGCTCTCACATTTACTCTATAAATACACACAATACTTATAATCAAATATATACACAAAACCCAAACCCTAAGCTTAATTAATTAGCCGATTCACAGCCATGGCTCTTTTTTGTCGAGGTACCTCAAATTATGCAACCTATTACATTTTTGGCTTAAAATTATATTTTTTACTTTTTGCTTTTCTTTTCTCTTTTTAAAACACTTACTAAAAGTGAATTGTTTTGTGCCTTTTTCAATTTCTCCTCTTTGGTTTTAAGCCATGCAAAGAAATTTCAAGTTTTATTTTTGTTATTTCCTACCATGTTTATCATCAACTGATTTTAACATGTTGCTACTCGAATTTTAGATTTATATATATTTGAACTTAATTTTTTTGAAGTGGGTAAATTGATCTTTGAACATTTATAACTTCAAAAAGTGTTTAGTAAATCTTTAAATCGAACGTTTACGAGTATTTTTTTTTAGTTATACGACAATTGAGAGAGTGATTTTGAATTCACGAGTTCTTGATTATTTGATATATACTGATGTCACTCAATTACTGCCTTGTTGACATCCTTTAAATACTTTATAAATATAAAATTGAAAATTTAGAGATTTATTAAATATTTTTATAATTTAACGATGTATTAAAAATATATTTAAGAAATTTGTGCTAGATAACAAATTTTAATATTTCTATTTTAATTTATCAACTTTCTAAAAATATTTATTATTTTCAATTCATTTAACTTGATTGAAACCATCAATTTTGTAAGATTAATTAAAGACATAACTTAACTTGACTGAATAAGTTTTTGTTAGAGGTGATTTTGACTTCATTTTTGTCGATTTTATGTCAAACCGATATCTTCAATTTTTTAACAATTGAGCCTGAATCGATGTCACATAAAGGACAAAAGAGTTGGCTTGGTTTGATTTTAGTTTATTTTTTCTATCGTTTATTTCATTTTCAATTTATTTTAGTTAAACAAACAATTTCCATATATAACGTAATATTTATAGTATTTTTTTTCTTCATAATTCACATCTGGATTAGTTTTTCTATCAAATTTTAATATCAATATATTTTTATTATCTTTATTTATACACTCGGTTTGATTTTTATATTGGTTCTTCCATCCAAAATCAATTTAAACCAATATATTTCAATTTTCTAAAATATCAAACTCATCAAATCTAACCAGTCCATTGGAGTTTCATTTAGTCAATTTTTAGATTTTTCTAACACCCTTAATTTTTTAATTTTTTTTCTAAAAATTTTGACATCCAATATTTTTTTTTCTCTTTTTTATTATTCATGAAAAATCTCCCCTAAAAACCTTTCAATTTTTTTTTTTTTAATTTAAAAATATGTATATAGTTTGACCTGGTTAATTACTGATTTGGACAGGAAAGATGGCGTGGCCAGAGCTGCTGGGAGTGAAAGGCGAGGAGGCGAAGACGAGGATAGAAAAGGAAAATCCATATGTTGACGTGGCAGTGACCCGAGAAGGAAGGCTTGTGACTTTTGATATCCGGTGTGATAGGGTTAGGGTTTGGGTTAGCTCTAATGGAATCGTCACTCGAATTCCCATTATTGGCTGACAAAAATAAACACATCCTTGTAATATACTATGTATACTTAAAATCAATAAATAAAGTTTGTTAATAAATGTTGTTAAACACTATAAAAATTACTCTATGACTATATAGCAATAATTCAACCAGCATAAGTATTTTCATAATTAAAAAGTTATGAGTTTGAATCTTTTACATGAATTGCTGTAAAGTAAAAAGAAAGTCAATAACTTTGACATAAGTGTATGTCATGATCAAGAGGTACGTGTGAGTTTGAACTCTTTCACTTAAAAATATTTTGTTGAAATTTAAGAAATAATGTAATCGACATAAGTATGAGTCAATGATCGAGATGTCATCTTAAATATTATGTTGAATATAATTCAATCGACATAAGTATGTGTCTATAATCAAGAGGTCATCAATTTTTCAAAATGACCTCCATTCCTAAATATTTGTGTTTACCCAAATTCAACACAATATTTAGATATTAGAGAATTATAACATAATTACGACCTTTATTTTGACGAGAAATAGAAATATTTGTGATTTTTCTATTTCATGTATATGTAAAATATATAATTTTTAGAAAATCTATAAATTTGAAAAAGGGATGTTACTGCTATATTGTTAACGAAATTTAA
>JBBMKA010000002.1:174497-194592 GCA_037833695.1 Sechiopsis laciniata
CGGGTGCGTGGAGCCCACGCGCCGTATTAAACTCAATTTATTTCCCTGTGGGCCAAACACCGGGAAGGAGCAGATCCCTTCCCTTCCCAACTCCTTCCCGGCTGGCCAAACGTGCCCTTAATGTTTAAATATTTTGACTTATCATTTTTTTTTTAAATATCTTGTTTCTGCTCTCAAAACCAATTCTAGCATGTGCATTACCAAAAGATTCCAAATTTAAATTTTCATCCTGGTTGAATTAAAAAAAAACTTGTAAAATAAGTTTAACTATAATATGTATAGATTTATAGAATCAGAAAGGACAGGAGAATGACTTCTTCATCTACATCTCCGCTACTAAATTTAATTCTTCATTTCTGCTACCAAGTTTAATTCTTTATTTCTGCTACCAAATTTAATTATGATCCCTTTAAAATTCATCATTTTTTAGAGGATTCTCCATAGAAAATCTAAACGCAAATTTTTCTTCATTCAATTTTTTTTCTTTTCATTTTTATAAATAAGATTTTTAGATAAAAGATTCAAATAATTAATTTTCATAGAAAATATTTGTTAAGTTTGGACTTAACTTTAATAATAATATTCATTTGAATATATAATTTTAACAACAAAAATAATTTTAAAAAAATAAAAAGAAAATGTACGACAATGATTGAATAATATATCCTTCCTCCTGTCCCCAGTCTATTAGGGGGAGGCCACGTAAAATGAATATTTCTAGATATATATTTTTAATCAAAATACTATAAATTTTAATCCCACAGTAATTATTGTTAAATCTATATATTAAATCATTCCTCACACACATTATATATATGTAGAAAATTAAAAACTACTTAATTCAAACCAAAGTCGGCTGGTTTTTTGTTATATTTAGCTAGGATTTAATTGGAAGATTTATCAATTACTCTTTGAAAATTTACGTCTAAACGAGTTTTTATTAACTTATTTTCATTTTTACTTTTAAAAATAACTCTCATTTCTAACCATTCATTTATAACTACTCAATCATTTTTAACCACTCATTTTTAATCATTTATTTCAAATAAATCAAAATAACTCATTTTTAATCATTACTTTTTAACTACTCATTTTAAATCTACATCCAAACAAGATTTTGATTCTAACTCTTCTAGACAAAAATCGTATCCAAACAAATTTTTAGCTACAATTCTCAATTTTTAACTATTCATAATAACCTTTCAATATAATTTAATAACATAAACCCTCTTTCAATATAACAAACAAATACCCCTAGGTGACATGGGATGGAGAGATACTCTCCAAAGGAAGCATCCTTCAACTAAGTCTCCATCCGCTCAAATTTATTATTTTTTCTCGTGAGAATTCTGTCGGGAAATTTTTCTTATTTAATTTTTTTTTATAATTTTTTTTTTTAACATTTTGAAATAATTAAATATTTATAGGAAAATATATATTAAATTTCAACTAAATAGTTAATTATTTAAAAAAATAATTATTTGAATTAATATTTAAAAAAAATCTTATATAAAGATTAAATGTGTTTGGATCTCACATCTAAAGTTGACTATTCATTTTATCACTAATTAATTTTGAGATGAATATCCACAACATCTAATATGGTATCACAATTGAAGATTGGCGAACCTAAAAAAGTAGAGATGATTAATGCATTCCACAATATCTAAAAAAATGTATAAACAATATAAGAATACTATTTAAAAAAAAAAAAAAAAAAAAAAATATATATATATATATATATATATACATAAATGAGGTAGAGATGATTAATACATTTCATGTTCTCGTCCAATTTGACAATTATAGTGATATATATTAATAATTATAGTGTATTAATAATACATCGTACTAATTAATGAGTATTAATAATATAATATTGAAACGTATTAATGACTATGAATATACATATTTTAAAATTTGACTACATTAGTAATTATTTTTTTAGAATAGTTCATCCATTATAATTTTTTTTTTTTTTAATCCCTTTTCTGCTTTCGGCCCATTACATGGACATCTCTACCTAAAACTTAAAAGAAATAAAAACCAATGTTAATTGATTTGATTTTTGAATAAGTCTAGTTTGAATTTAATTTTAATGGTTTTTTTTTTCCTTTTTTAAAGTATTTTAATGGTGCCCAATTTAGTAATTTCTGTTGTGACTTGGTTTTGTAACTCTCTATTTATAAAAGGACCCAATACAATCCTCCTCTAAATTTAATTTCTTAATTCTAAATGCATGAAAATAGTGTTTGATACTAAGATATGTATAATTAAATTCAAAACAATCTTTCTAAAATAATAAGTTTGTAAAATAGTAAATCCAAATAGAGAATCATAGATATCCAAGAGTCAACACATAAAACTTCGATAAAACATGTATAATTTATCATGCTCCTAAATAGTTCATGCATAATGAATAAGTGTAGCGGGTCCCATGGTCGTCTCTAGCCGGTCCAATTGTCCATCTCCATACAATCTAATAGTATCCATGGTAATACACAATGGGAAGGGTGAGTTTTTGTAAACTCAGTAAGGCTTCCCAACTTGGGGTATAGACATGCACAATAATACAAGCATAACAAACAAGTATGATCAACAACATAATTGAATAGTGTACAAAACCCGAGCTCTTGGGCATTAGGTTAGGAAACTTGTCCTTGACCTATACCTTGCATGGCAATTTAATGGTCACCCCAAGACCAACAGACCCACAAAGAGCCCTCTTACTCGAGTTCAACCTAGAGAACTACTCATGGCCAAGGGTTCCAATGAGCAATAGTAATTCATAGACTTTAACTATTAAAATATAATCAAACCATGTAATAAAACTTTATTTTAAAATATTAATTGTAAAGTTCATATATACAAAATTTTATTTTTTTCTAAGAACTTAATAAACTTATTAATCAAACATTCTTTGTAGTGAGATTGTAAAAACTCAACCATTTTCATGAGTGAACTCATAACCAATGCGTAGAGCTAAAATGGATTACCACCAATTCTGATAACTAATGTGTCACCAACCCATTTAATCTCGTTATATTATATTATTTCATAGCATTTATGCATTTTTTCAAGACATGTATATTGAAGGATTCAAACTCATAATTTATCAATAATAAATGGTTTGGACACTTGATTTCGTCATACACTTAATTGTCACTATTTTTTACTAATTATCACTATTTACTAATACAATTTTTTTTAATGTTTATTTTAAAATAATGTATTATATTTTACTTGAGAATTAAAAAAAAAAAAACAATTAGACTTTATCTCTCTTAAAATTTATTATAATTTTTGTTAGGGTTGATTTAGGTTTGGTTTTTTTCGATTTTGTACCAGCCCGACTACCGAACCAATATTTTCGGTTTTTAAAAAATGGATTTAATCCAATGTCTAATAAATATAGAACTATTGATTCGGTTCAGTTTTGGATCCGATCCAATGTCCATTATTTTTTAATATATCAAAACCAATATTTCTTATTAAAAAAAATCTCATAAACAACAATTTGATTAAAGGTCGAAAATATTTTTGAACTTATTGAAAACTATTTAAGGATGTTCTTTACTTGAAATAGGAGTGAAATTAAAATATTAAAGTGCCTTCGTTTGGAAAATATATTGACACGGATAAAAAAAAATTCATTACAAGATTGATTTTCAAGACTTTAGAAAATCTTCTAAATAATGGAAGGAAAATGATTTTATATGGATTATTGAATATATATATCGGTTTGGTTCGATTTTTATTGGTTTTTTAAAATGAAAATCGGAACCGGTCCAATATTTTTAATTTTTTCAAATTACAAATCGATATGCACAATTTTGTAGTAGAAAATCGATCCGATTTATTAGATTGAATTGGTTGGATTCGAATTTTCGATTTTTTATTGCACCCCTAATTTTTTTAATGCTAGAGATAAAATTTATTTAAAATTTCATGAATTTGTGGGCTTGATCTCTCTTCTCTGTCTCTCTTGAGAAGTTGATAGCAAAAATAGGCACAAGAACTCCGCCCAAAAATGCGGGAACTGGAGGATTCAAGGTTTCCATGGCCACAAACAATGCACCACGAGGGCGAAGCTCAAGCACACAGCCAGACAAATCTAAACTTCTGGGTTTACGCAATAATTTTTTCCTCCCCCAATTCAAACTTCTGTGCCACAACTTTTGATCCTTCCATTGTTTTTGCATATACGATCAAATGCTTTTGTTCGAGTAGCCACACTTCGTTCATTCATATCGGGAGCCAGAATAATGGTATGTACATTAACGATTCGATATTCAGATTTTGAGTAATTCCACGTTATGAACATTTTTGCAGTTTCATGAAATTGGTGGGAGATTTCACTTTGGGGATATGATTGCGTTTGTAGATTTTATTAGAAATGGAAAACCCTTATCTGTTAGGAAATGATTGTTTTGACGGAAATTCCATGTTTCTGTATGATGCTGTACCTAGTTATTGATTGAGAATGGTAGATTTTAGAGTAATTTTTTTTTTTTAATATCCGTGACTGTCCGAGATAGCTTGTGTACACCTTGAATAACGTCACGGGACATACCGCCTTACCCTACAACATTTGGATGTGAAGGAAACCCATAGGAAATTAATTCCTAGGCAGGTGGCCTGACCATGAATTGAACTCATCACGTTGAGCACCACAAGACCTTCTTTGACCACTTGGCCACTCTATGATGGTTAGATTATGTTATGATTATTGATGGCTCATAGATCAATTCAATTTATGATGCTTAAACCTCGAGATGTTTGGATTCTTGTTGAGCTATTGATACTGTGAAACATGTAGATATATTTTGTACTGTAATGTTGGATTGGAAAGTAATTTCAATCTAAATGTTTCATTTTATCTAACATATGGTTGTGAATTTGAATACTCATTGAGATTATCTATAATTTGCTGCAGGACCAGGCTGCCAATATCGTTGTTGGTTCTCAGATATGGGTGGGAGATTTAGAGTCCGTTTGGATTGATGGACTCGTAGTGAACATCACTGGGGAAGATGCTGAGATTCAAACTAGTGATGGGAGAGAGGTAAAATAACTTTATTTCTATTATCAAGAGTTGTATAAGAAATTCAGTTATCAGGAGACCTGCAGGAACGAGATAAGGTTACAAAGATTATACTAGTGGACTTTTTTTTTTATATCTGTAAGTGTCGAGGTCAGCTTACGCGTGCCTCAACCATTCTCCATGACAAACCACCTAACGTTACAACATTTAGATGTCAAAAAACCTTTAAAAAAAATAATTCTTAGGTAACTAGACACCATAAATTGAACTCAAAACCTTTTGGTTTCTTAAAGCCCTCTTGACCAGTAAGTTAACCATGATGATTTATACTAGTGAACCTTAGTAGTTTAAAATTAAAAGAATGAGGACTACATCTAGGTTCTATGGTGACTGAACTCCACTTATGGTGTTACTTTCTAAACTCTTTCAGCCTATTCTATTCAGGATTTATGTATTGATTGACATGCGTTTAATTTTTGTCTAAATTTTATGCTTTATGTTTTGCTAGCTTTCTTCCCCTTTTTTGAAGTTATATTTTGAGCATTAGAGTCTTTTTATTATTTAAAGAAAGTCTCATTTCTAGTTAAAAAAAGTGGCCATCAGTTACTCACCTGTTGAAGTACTTTTGTCACTTCAAAGTAGCATGCACAGAGCCTTATGTTTTCTTTTTTTCCTTTTAATTCATTTTCCACTCTGTCGTTGGTGTTCTTTATTAGTCTTTTTCGGGTTACTCTTTCCAAGTTATTGTTCATTTGGGTGTATTGTACCTTTTATTAGCCTTTTGGATTTCTTTTAGCTTTTGCTTTCACTATTTTTCTTAGTCTACTCTTTATAGACTGAAACCATTATTTATTTATTTATGATAAGAAACGAAACTCCACAAGGAATAAAAAGAGAGAAATATAAGAAAGTAATAAAATTGGAAACTGAAAATTACAACGGAAAATGAGAGTATTCCAATTAAGACATAAATCCTTCAAATAATGATTAGAAAAGAGTTTGGAAAGAAAGCACTATGAAGAAGCCTTGAGATGAGCCGAGTCAAAACGATCAAATCAAGTAAGTTGCTTCTCATGGGAAGTTCTTTGGTTTCTTTAAAACCATAACTCCAATAAGATATGACGGCATGCATCCACAAACTTCATAAACTAAGGTTTTGAATCTTCTTATTGGTCCACAAAATCCAATATTGATAATATAATGCCTCCTTTATTTATATTTTAAATTTTATTCTCCTTTATAAAAAAAAACTACTTATCCACTAATATTTCTCATGGTCTAAGTTGGCAGCCATGTGTCATTTTGGTTCTTCATTTTTCCTTCTGTTAAGACAATACCTATCTACATAATTTTGAGTATATTCCTCATCTCCTGTTATAAGTTATACATTTATTAACTATCGGTTTAGTTATGGAATCAATGTACTAGGTGTGCCTCAATCTCCCAGGCCCATTCCTTGCCTAACATTTTAGGGTGTCTTTGTGCCTCATCGTTGCTAATTTCTTAAAGCACAATTCAATTTTTTTTGAATATGTTTGGAAAAATATTACTCAAATTTATGTTGGCAGGTGGTTGTAAAAATTTCAAGTCTATTTCCAAGGGATGCAGAAGCTCCTGAGACTGGAATTGATGATATGACCAGGATGTCATATTTGAATGAGCCAGGGTTGCTGCATAATTTGGCTATCAGATATGCAGGAAATGAAATCTACGTAAGATTATCTATGGGTTTTGGTGATTCAGCTGGTAAAAAAACAGATTCATTACACTTCAGCTAGGGATCCAAATAATAACTCTCTGACATTATACAGACTTACACTGGAAATATTCTTATTGCCATCAACCCATTCCAAAGTATTTCAAATTTGTATGATGCCTTTGTGATGGAGCAGTACAAGGGAGCACCAATTGGGGAGCTGAAGCCTCATGTTTTTGCAATTGCCGATGGCGCATATAGGTGAGCTTCTTTTGTTTTCGTTCTAATGCTTTTTTCTCATGAGATGACATAGACTATCATAAACCTGTGGCAGGGCTATGATAAATAATGGGAAAAGCAACTCCATTCTGGTAAGTGGTGAAAGTGGGGCTGGTAAGACTGAAACCACCAAAATGCTTATGTTGTACCTTGCATTTTTGGGTGGCCATGCTGCATCTGAAGGACGGACTGTTGAACAACAAGTTTTAGAAGTATGTTGGATACTAACTCTAGTAAATCTAAATACTGTAACACAACGTAACCAATATGTATCTCGTATGATATGATTGAGGCTCCTACGTATGTGTATGAAGACATTTAAAGGACACTTATGACCATGTAGTTTATCATGGAATCTTTGAGATATATAGAGCAAGGAATACACATCATAAATTTGTTTTGATCTTGGTATATGCCTATTTTTATTTATTTAATTATTTTTGTTGTTGATCCATATGTATTTGAGTCCTTGTGTAAATATTAGCTTTAATTATGTTACCTGTGAAATTAATTTTCATAATTGTTTTACTTACAACATTGAGGAACATTTTTTTTGTCCTGATAAGAACAAAACTTCGTGTTAGAGAACATTTTGAGGACAATTCAAATTCTCATTACCATTATATAATTGAAAGTATAGAGTATGAACCAACTTTGCATGTAGGTAGATCTCCATTAAAGAAAATGTAGCGCATTCATGAAACTTTTTCTTGACATCT
This sequence comes from Sechiopsis laciniata, assembly GCA_037833695.1. Taxonomy (NCBI): domain Eukaryota; kingdom Viridiplantae; phylum Streptophyta; class Magnoliopsida; order Cucurbitales; family Cucurbitaceae; genus Sechiopsis; species Sechiopsis laciniata. The sequence goes on from JBBMKA010000002.1 coordinate 182,236, forward strand.
AAATGTTGTAAGATCAAGAGGTATGTTCCGTGAGATTAGTCGAGGTATGTGCAAGCTGGTCCGGGCACTCACGAATATAAAAAAAAAACCTTTTTTTTAGGCTATAGAATCTACCGATGGGCTTAAGTTATGGAAGAAAATAGTTTCAGATGCCTTTTTCCTTTTTCAAGGGGAGGCTTTTCTTACAATATTTTTATTTCTTCTCAGGCTACTTGAAATTTTAACTTTATTTTTCTATACGTTTGCATATCATCATGAATCTTTGCATTGACTTTTGCCTCTTTTTGTTGATGTATAATCTATTTGAAGTTATATTTAGCTTCAGTTTTAGAAATGTCATTGGATGTAGAAACTTAAATCACCTTGTTTTTTGTCCATGGTTCCCCTTGTTATGTGCTGGCATCTTCTCAAGTTTGTTTATATATATATATTTCCATCAACTTCCAGAATCCTGTCTAAACACGTGCTTTTAAACATGATGCAGTCAAATCCAGTTCTTGAAGCTTTTGGCAATGCAAAAACAGTAAGAAACAACAATTCAAGGTAAAAAGTTATCCTTATACTTTAGCTTTTGCAACGTAGGGCTTTTTTCAGAGATAACTGAACTGACCTTTTCTAGATGCCGTGCCTCCATTTCCACATACATGTTTACCATTGGTAGTAGATCACGGGGGTCTTTTGCAACATAGGGTTTTTCTTCTCACGTTAGAAGTATGAAATATCAATTAGAAGTATGAAATATCAATTACTTGTTGCATAAGTTGCATATTGATAATTCGTTGTATACACTAGCACAGTCGGTTTGGAAAATTTGTTGAGATCCAATTTGACGAGAATGGAAGAATATCAGGAGCTGCCATCAGAACTTATCTTCTTGAGAGATCACGGGTTTGCCAAATATCAGACCCTGAACGCAACTATCATTGCTTTTATCTTCTCTGTGCAGCTCCACCCCAAGTGGGTATCCTTTTTTTTTTCCTTTTTTTTGAAATGATTTTTTCATGTCACCTAGTGTTCATCTGCGTAGTGTTTTTTTTTTCAGGAGAGAGAGAGATATAAGCTGGGAAATCCAAAATCGTTTCACTATCTAAACCAATCAAATTGTTATGAACTGGCCGGTGTGAATGATGCTCATGATTATCTTGCTACAAAGAGAGCCATGGATATTGTTGGAATAGGTGAACAAGAGCAGGTGGTATCTTACTCGAGATGTACCTATTTTTTTGCTTCTTGTCAACCTGCTGCTAAACGCCTTTTCTTCTCCTTTCCTCACTCTTTCTTTCAGGATGCAATTTTCAGAGTTGTTGCTGCAATTCTTCACCTTGGTAATATTGACTTTGCAAAAGGAGAAGACTCTGATTCATCATTTGTAAAAGATGAAGAATCAAAATTTCATCTTCACATGACAGCAGAGCTTCTCATGTGTGACTGGAGCTTTGCTTTTATCACTTGGTATTTCTCATAATAACATGTATGTCTTGTATTTTCTGATCTTATAAATATTTCAGGTGTGATCCCCAAGCATTAGAAGATGCTCTTTGCAAGCGCATGATGATTACACCAGATGATATCATCAAGAGAAGTCTTGATCCGTATGGTGCAGCAGTTAGTAGGGATGGATTAGCTAAGACAATATATTCTCGTTTATTTGACTGGTAATATTGGTTATCCTAGCATTGCCACGTTTGAATTCTGTTGTAGTTCTATGTTCTTTTCTTATTCTATCAATATAATTATTAGTCATTTTGTTTTGATGTATTCAGGCTGGTAGATAAAATTAATGTTTCCATCGGACAGGATCCTTGCTCTAAATATCTGATCGGAGTCCTGGATATTTATGGTTTTGAGAGCTTCAAATCTAATAGGTGACCCCTCTCGTAACTCCCTGGATTTTGATGAAAATTTGTGTTTATGCAAGAATACACTCACACAAACACACACACAGACTAATAGGCGAAGCTTGTAACAGAGTCAAACTGGACATAGATTTGGACCCCATGCTCACAACACATGCAAATATTTAGATATTTTTGCGATTTTCTTGAAGTAGGAATTTTTAATCTTTTTGCTACTTTTTTTTTTTACTAATTGAGCCATCATAAAATTCTCTTAAAATTTGAAGTTGTTGATTTGGGTTTAGTTCTTAATTGACAAGTGTAAGTTGACTGTAATTATCCTTCACTCTCCTTAGTTTTGAGCAATTCTGCATCAATTACACAAATGAAAAGCTGCAGCAACATTTCAACCAGGTATGAGGTCAGTCTCGTTTGAAAACTTTGTCTTTGATCCTTACATCTTTATTTTATTTATTTATATATATATATATGTGTGTGTGTGTGTTTTTTTCAATGCCAAACCTTGATGTTATGATGTTATCCAGCATGTATTCAAGATGGAGCAAGAAGAATATGTAAATGAGGAAATTGATTGGAGCTACATAGAATTTGTTGATAATCAAGATGTCCTCGACCTCATTGAGAAGGTTCAATTTTTTCTTCTTAACTTTACTCCTGGATTTTTTTTGCTCACAACTTATGCTATTGCTTTCTCCTTTCTAAAAGCATACAGAATACTTATCACGTCTCACCCAATTTTCCATATTGATATACATTATGGAAGGTTATCACAGAATAGGACAGACTTATTCTAGGGGTTCATGTGGTTGAACGAGTTGCTAAGAGACTTAGCAAGAGTAAATCCTATTAACTGAAGGAGTATCACTTAATTCTTGTAAGCTGTACTTCACAATGTTTGTTTCTTTTTTAGCTTCCAGCCTCCATTTCCAGCCATCAGTCTCCAGTTTCTCCTCTCCAGCTAAATTATCATTTTAATTTCTCAAGTTATTGATTAGTTTCTGTTTTTAGTCATGGTTCATAGTTAGCTGTTTCATTGGAAAAAAGTCTTTCAGCATTTGGTTTTAAAACGAGAGGTCTTATGTTGAAGTATGGATTATAAGTTAATCAAAAATTTCTGGTGGAGCTAATGCATTGTCCTGTTTTCTCCAAGCAAGAGAGGGATGAATTTGGTACCACCAAAATTTAATATATAAGCGAGATATTTATTCTGGTTGGCCTATTGAATGCATTGTGTGGCCAATCATTGGGAAGAAAGGTGATAAGAGTTTTGGTACGTTGTTTTAACAGAGGATGGCTCCCCTTTTCAGACGAATTGAAGGATTTTATCACAAAATATGAAATATCTATCATAGATTCTTAGTTCAAGGCAGAGCATTACCCCCAATTCGCTCACCCGACAATTTCATCTCCCCTGTTATTCATCATAGTTTTTTTGAAACAAGAAACATTTCATTCATTAAGAAAATGAATTAGTACAGAGCACAAGGAAACAGAAAAGCAAAGGAAAAAACAGAGCAAAGCTAATGCAAGAATCCAAACAAAAAGCCAAACAAAATAGGGATGCAAATAGGGGTAAAAAGCAGATATTTTGGGTTTCGAATTCAGGTGTCCACCAAAAGTTGGAGAAAGATTTCAACTACTGTTGCTACGTAGATTTTATTGAGTGAAGATGTGAGTTTTATAATTAATGGAAAAACTATTTCTAAGTTTAATATTTAACAAACAAATCCGTTAAGTAGAATAGACGACAAAGAATTGAAATGCATGGGTGGCGTCTTTAGTAGAATAGACCCCTTTTGCTAAATAGTTTGAAAAGTACCTTGTTTTTATCACAAGTTTCGAAAAGTTCCATATTTTGCTAAATTATCAATTTTTGGAGTAATTCAAGGAGCATTTCTCTCGTTTTCTTCACCCTAAGCTTTGTGTGCATATGGACGGAGTTATTATTTGGTATGAGAGCAACACCTGAACTAAGGATGCTCAAAATCACCAAACAAGAATTTAATTCCTAAATTGAGAGGAGATATATTTTAAAGTGAAGTTTGCATCTCTTGAGCATTAGTTTGCATCTTCAGAATTCGTAGTTTGCATCTATTTTCATTTTTTCAATAAAAAGTTTCATTTTCTTGTTAAAAAAAATAATGCATGCAAGGTTTCTCCTTCTGATGGAATATTTAAAAATGATAATTGGATGAACAATCTTGTCCAATGAACTCTCTTTGGATAATCTATGAATTCTGAAGTTGGAGATTATTTTACTGTTACTTGTAATATCCGAACATGTATTTATTTTTTATTGGATTATAACTGGTTAGATTGGAAGACCAATAACTTGTTGTCCAGGAATACAAATATTATCATTGATATCATTCAATTATGAACACAGTTCACTAATTTAGCTTATTCTCTCAGTATCCCTCTCTTTGTGCCTTTGCAGAAACCAGGTGGAATCATTGCTCTCCTTGATGAAGCTTGGTATGCTCATTCTTTTACTGTAAACTAATTAACATTTTTTTCCCTCAGCCATAAGATAAGTTGCACAATTTTTTTTTTCTTTTTGAAACAAGAAACAAACTTTTCATTAAGAAAATGAAAAGAGACTAAAGCTCTGTATACAGACAAAGTGAAAAGAGACTATAGCTTTAGTCGCTTTTCATTTTTTTAATGAAAAGTTTGTTTCAAATGTGCCGATCCGCACGTAGAGTAGCTCTTCATGAATTTATAGTTTTTTATAGAAATATATCTGGTCAGACATAAATTAAGCGAAAGTGCTGATGTGATTGTGCAATCTTTTTCTTGGAAACTTCTAGTATTTCCTAAAGCTGTTGAGTTTTGGTAGGCAGAAAATACATCTCTCATTCGAAAATTTACTTGAATTCATAGACTAAGATGACAATTGTCTATTCTAGGAAATGAGGGGGGGGGCCTCTTAGTAACAAATGTTCGAGGCAATAAGGTAAAACCCCTAGGCTAGTTTATTATTTCTAAAAAAAAATGGTGATAAATTATGATGATTAGAACCTAGTAAGAATTGAATGGATGAAGTGTAAATTCTTCCAACTGGATTTTACCCCTTAATAAGTGTGGATGAATACTCACCTATTAGCCTCACTACTCAAACCTTAAAAAAATTTGCCAAATCCTTTGTACAACGGCTAAAAGAAATCCTCCCTCAAAGTACTTGGCTTTTATCAATAGAAGGCAATTTTTTTTTCCTGAACAAGAAACCAACTTTTCATGGAAATGATGAAAAATACTAATACTCAAAGATACGAACTCCTAGACGAAAGAGAGAGAAAGAGGAATAAAGAAGAGAAAAAACAGAACTAAGGAAATATAAAAATATCTTTATATAAACAAATATCTTGTAAAGAAAATCCATGGAATGGCTTGGAAAAGGAACACCAGATAGAGGCCTTAAATTTGCTGCCTTGAAACTATCTGACCACTGCCTTTTCAGCAAGGCTTAAGTTTAACCTTTTGAAGTTTGTGACGTAAAATATGGACCCCAGTTAAGAGAGATCAGTCAAGTAACTGATAAATTGGGTTTTAAAGTAGTCACTGTTCCCTTGATTTACTTAGTGTCAACCGTTGGGATAGGGAGAGGGGAATAAGGAATCGACTGAGTTTACGAAGGAAAGGATTGAATATGCTCTTAAGAGGACTTTTAGGAGCAAAAGCAGCTTTAAAGAGTTTACTTGGTTAATAAAGCGAAGGTAGACTTAACAGGTGGAATTTTGGTCTATGCTCAAGAGGTCATATGTTCACCACACACTTAATGCTGACTATTTATCACATGGAAAAAGTACAAACGCCACATTTAGTTGGTCAATTCACATTTTTTTTTCCTTTTGAATTCTGCCTTTTAATCAACATATATATGATGTTACATTTACATCCCTAGATTTTGTATCTATCTTTTGCCTACTGCTTGTTGCTATGCCCTGCCAATCCATTTAAATCTCACAATCAACGAGCTTCATTCCTATTTATTTACCGATCTTTTGTGACTCAAGTTAATGATTAAATCTGTAATCAATATTTTATGTAGAAATATTGGTCATTTGAACTAGCCCACGAAGATCTTGTTGCATAGATTTTCTCTCTTAGATCGGAGGCTTGTTTTTTATATTTGATAAAATTTTCTTTTTTCCCATTTGACCTAATTTCTTTTATAATTATTGTTAACAGCATGTTCCCAAAATCAACTCATGAAACATTTTCAGAAAAGCTATATCAGACCTTCAAAAATCATAAACGCTTCATCAAGCCAAAATTGGCTCGCTCAGATTTTACCATTGTTCATTATGCAGGAGATGTGGGTTTGTCTTTCTTCTAAATTATGGTTAAATTACAAGTTTAGTTCTTAGATTTTCACAATCGTGTCATGTTTAATAAATACCAAACTTCAAAAACTATTCAATAGGTTCCTAAATTTCAATTTCCAATATATTTTATAGATCTAGGAACTTTAAAAGTGCCTAGTAAATCATTAAACTTTCAATTTTGTATCTAATAAGTCCTAAACTTGATTGACATTTTTTAAAATTCACGAACATAATTTTGTGTCTACTAGGACTTTAACCTTTGAATCTTGTATCTAATGTGTTGAGATATGCCTTTGAACTATGTTGCCCCCAAAACCTAGTCGAAATATGTAATTAGGTTTATGTTTTCGTACTGGACTTTATGTACTGGGTTATATGTACTGGGTTATATGTTGTATCAAGTAAAGTTTTATGAGAGAGCACAATATAAACTCTCTTAAAATGATAGCCTCGTTTTGACCAAAATTTGTATTCTTATCTACTTAATAAAATAGTTCTCTCCTCCGCTCGTAGACGTACCTAACACATTGTAAGTGAACCACGTAAATCTCTATAATAAAATGGTTCTCTCCTCTGCTCGTAGATGTAGTTAACACACTGTTAGTGAACCACATAAATCTCTATGTTTTGTCTTATTGTTGTTCTGGTTTCTTCATAACATAATGGTTTGCAAAATTTAAAAAATGTCTAAGAGGCCAGAGATCTACATAATTGAAAATTCAGGAACCTAATACATTTTTAAAGTTCAAGAACCAATTATACACAAAACTGAAAGTTTTCAACTTCTCAGGCTCTTTTTAAAATTTAAGGGTTTATTAGTTACAACTTCGAAACTTCATGGACTAAAATTGAAATTTAACCTAAGGTTTTTTAGATTCAAATTAGAAACTAAGGTCAGTCTACATTACATGCCCTTTTTCAGGTTCTATATCAGTCAGATCTGTTTCTAGACAAAAATAAAGATTATGTTGTCCCTGAACATCAAGATTTGTTAAGTGCTTCAAAATGTTCATTTGTTGCTGGCCTTTTCCTTCCTTTTCGCGAGGAGACTGCTAAACCATCAAAATTTTCTTCAATTGGCTCTCGTTTTAAGGTATTATATGTTATGAACTTGCATATAGTTTTGAATGATTTTTTTTGCAAATGTCCTACTAGACTTCAGAAATGTAAACTACATTAGTTATGCTTGTTTGGCGCATTTTTCTACAGTTACAACTACAGCAGTTGATGGAAACATTAAATTCAACAGAACCCCATTATATAAGATGCGTGAAGCCCAATACTGTCCTACAGCCGGCCGTATTTGAGAATGCTACTGTTATGCAACAATTACGTTCTGGTGTAAGTTTTAAAACAAGTGTTTGTCCAACCTAAAGTAATGTTAATTAACTTTCATTTGATACTGTCATCTGTACAGGGTGTTATGGAGGCAGTTAGAATCAAATGTGCAGGATACCCTACTCATAGAACATATCCTGAATTTTTATCTCGATTTGGAATTCTTGCACCCGAGGTATTGGAAGGGGAGTAAGTATTTTTTCCTTGTTTATACTTTTTAAGTAGAATATAAATGGGTGTTGCATTCTGGAAACTGTGAAAAGAGAAAAATTTCCTACGCATGAATTTCTTTTACAAATTAAAATATGAGCAAAACTCCCCTACACATAAATGTGTAGGGGGACCCTAGGGGATGTGGCACAATTGGTGCCACAAAAAATATTTTATAAGAAAACTATTATATAAAGTATATAACTTTTTGTGGCCCTAATGGTGCCACATCCCCAAACTCTTACACATCCATTTGTAGGAGAGTTTTACTCTTAAAATATTAAAAAAATAAATTATTTGTGTGGCACCCAAAATGTAGGGTCCTCTTATGCATCTATGTGTAGGAGAGTTTTACTCTTAAAATATTAAAAAAATAAATTATTTGTGTGGCACCAAGGTGCCACATATGCAAAAGTTTCTCACTGTGAAATATTTCCATTTGAGGTATTTTTAACATTTCCTTGCTAATGCTTATTATGAGCAGCTATGAAGAGAAGGTAGCATGCGAAAAGATTCTAGAGAAGATGGGACTTAAAGGTTATCTGGTAAATGAAACTAATTATTTTTTCCTTTTTGGATTAAGTTAAATATTTTCCTTTTCTTTACGATTAGTTTGAATATTAGATTCTCTCTCGTCGTCTATTTAACCCATTATTGGGTTGATTATTGAATAAGAATTTGAATTTCATCTTTCAATAAATATTAATCTCATATTTTTGCAGGTAGGGAAGTCAAAACTTTTCCTAAGAGGTACTCTTATGGCTGAACTAGATGCACGAAGAACAAGAGTATATAGTTCTGCTGCCATAGCTATACAAAAGCGTTTCAAAGCTCGAATTGATTGTAAAAAGTACCTTGCTATGCAAAGTGGTTGCATTCGTCTGCAATCATATTGGAGAGGTGACCCCATAAAAAATAATAATAATTAAATAAGTAAATGAAGTGCTGAAAGTGCAGAATGGTTCTTATTTCTTTATTTTTATAAGTTCAGGGAAGTATTACCTTACTATTTTACCATCTAGGTGTTCTTGCTCGCGAGTCATATGAAATTTTTAGGAGGGAATCTGCTGCCACCAAAATTCAAAAGAATATTTGGAGATACCTTGCCAGGAATGTTCATGTTAAAACAAGGATCTCTACAGTTGTTATACAGGCTGGTATGCGAGCAATGGCTGCTCGGAGTGAATACAGACATAGGAGGCAGGTTAGGGCTGCAATAGTTATTCAAGTAAGTTCATGGATGTTTATACAATTGGATCAATGCTTCATTGCATTTATCATATTCATGTGATTTTCTAAGTAATTTTTTCCCTTTTTCTTCCAAGTCCAGTCTTATTGGCGTCGGTATAGAACCTCTTCAGAGTATAAGATGCATAGAAAGCCATCGACCAGTTCACAATGCGGATCGAGCACAAGAAATGCTGGTGAAGGTCAAAAGAAACAAAGGATGGTAGGTAGCACTTTCCCTATAGGTATAATTACTGTCCTCTTTTCACTGTGGATATTTTAAAGAAGTCGAAAATTTCCCTTCTGATTAATATTTAAGTTAACAAGTTAACAATTAGATCATAACCAGAAGTGTGCTGTTTTATTTAGATAATGTTTAAATAACTTGTATAAAGGTAATATTATTGATTTCTAAGTAAATTATTCATTTTATATCAAATTTGGAAAAAAAAAATTGTGTTTCAGAGTTATATATTTTCATAACAAATTAACTATTTACAAAAAATTAACTATGTTATGCAGCTCAATAGTAGGGCAGACATTTTAATGAGGAAAAAGCTAGTTGGACTTTAAAGAGAGTTATGAGGGACTTAGTAGAAAATAAAAATTTCTCCCCGTTTAGAATAGCATAGATTTGTTATTATGGCAGGGGAACTCTGATTTCATTCCAACTTGGAGTGTAAAATAAATTTGTTGAACTTGAAAGGCACAGAATTACGTTGGCTTTCATATCGTAGTTTTCAACTTGATGGAGCATATTGTGTTTTTGTGGTAAATCAAAGACAAACAAGTAAATCTAGTTTAGAAGTACCTTTCTTCTAACACGATAATTCAAAATGATGATTTCAGACCAACTTTAAAGAAACAGAGGAGGATTGTTCCTTGCTCAATAGCAGTACAGACTCCATTGGTGAAACAATTGAAATTTCCAAGGAAAGTCGTGTTTCTACGAAAGAAGTAGAAGAATCATATTTTATTATTAAAGAGCCCACTAGTCCGGTTAAAGATGAAGAAAAGTTGGTGACTCTCAGAGCAGAAGTAGCTAATCTAAAGGTAATTCTAATTCAATCAACTTTGATTGGTATTTTATTTCTTTCATTCTTCTTGTTTGTGTTTCTTGAAGCTTCAAAGGATGCTATTGGTTACATTCAGTTTTATGAAGAATATCTTTTGTTTTTTGTTTTTTTGATTTAGTTTTCTTTTTTCTCTGAGTTCCAAAATAATGAAAGTTGGCAAAACACATTTACGTGAACAGACCCTATTACAAGCTGAAAGGAAAAGAGCTAATGAATATGAAAGGAAGTATATTGCAGCACAGAAGTTAGGTGAGCATGGACTTAAGAGACTAAGAGATAACGAAAGGAAGGTGCATCAACTTCAAGACTGCATAAGCAGGTATTACTAACATTTTGCCTTTTTTTTCTTTTCTTTTTTTTTTTGAAAAGACTAACATTTTGCCTCTTAAAGCATGCAATATTTTCACCTCGATGTTGAATTTATTCTAGAAAGTGTTGGTTACAATATTATATCATTTTGTCAATCAAAGCATAGACGGTAAATTTTGTTTAAAATTTGGAAGGTTAATATTCAATCTGATCAGGCACGACTGTTTCTTTTCTTGCTACCAGGGAAATTTCCAACCAACATTTATAGAAGACAATTTAGAAATATTTTTCTCCATATTCCTTTCCTATTAATTTTTTTTTCTCTTCCAGTTTATAATTTAGAATTGTGTTATTAGTTTCATATTGATAATGGCCTTTGTATTAAGGCCATTTCGCAACCGAAGTATTCGTTGGTGGGATCAACAATTGCCCGTGATTTAGTCTTCTTTGTTTGTTGTTGGTATTTCTTCAGGGTTTTTTTTCTTGTTTACATTTTTTATTTTTATTTTTTGTGTTATTTGGGAGTTGACGGTTTTTTGGAGAGATTGGGGAGCCCTCATATTCTCCCTTGGTCATTATGAGTCTCTCTGTGTAGTGTTACAAATTGTAGATTTTTCTACTTTTCATTGATTGATCTCATCAAAAGAATTACATACGTTTAAATACAAAATAGCCCAACCTAGATTACAACAAAATCTAATTTCAAACTAAAGAATAAAATTTATGAAATCTAATCTTACCTAAAAAATAATAAAGAAGTACAATTACATGAATTTAAAATTTCTAAAATACCCTTCATAACCTAATTAGGATTTTCGATACAAATTTATCCCACGGAGTGCTGGGTGTAAACCTTAATGAGACCAAAAGAGGCGTAATTTGGTGGGAGAGTTTCAGGATTCTTGTTTGCCATGGCATTGCAGATGTGATTCTGCACTGCTAAAAGTTTCCCTATGGGCTTCATTCTCAAAGGCTCTCTCCAGCTATTCCATTCAGCAAATTTCTCACAACTGGGAGGCCTTCTTCTAAGCTTTCATTTTCTGTTTTTGCACCTCAGTATTGTGCTTTAGGCTCTGTTTTTTCTTTGGCGTTTTTTGCTCTTTTTCCTTTTTTTTTTCTTTTCTGTTCTCTTCATTTTTTGCTCTGTTCCTCTTCATTTTTTTAATGAAAGATTGGTGTTTTGTTTCAAAAAGAGACGTCGTAATTTTATTTATGTTAGTCACGTCTATACATAGGAATACTAATTCAAACTCTAGCTACGCCTACGTCTAATGGGCCAAATGGGCCTAAATCAATAAGTAAAATAATATACAATAAATAGCTAAATAACTCTAACACTGGGTACAACAAAAACATGTTTACAAGCTATCAACATACAACGTGGAACTAGATGATGCAGAAAATGGATTCAAAAGAATAGGAAACGAAGTGGGCGAGATAAATGAAATTATATCAGCATGGGATAACATAATTGTGAGCACACTTCGTAAAATCCAAAAATTATGTTTCAAACTCATGTAGTTTGAGAATTGTAAATGTGCATCCCTGCCCTCATTCTGTCTAGTCTCTTCTCTATGCTCATATAACCTTATAGTAGATGCTAAATCATTCTCTTCCATCATATCACTCTCATGTGATAGAGATATGTATACATCAAATTGGATGTCACACTATTTAAGCAGTAATGAAAAATGAGAAACGAGAAATTTATCCTTAAAAAATGGGGTATGAATATCATATCCTCTTGTGGTCCTTGTGATGTATAGGTACATAATTTATCCATTCGATAAGATAAATAAGCAAATTCTGCTACCTGGCTGATATATATAGTGCATTACAATTGCGAGGAATGCAATTGCAGATCTTGGAAAAGTTAAAGGAGATGTGGATTTAACTGACACTATACGACGTTGATAACCTCTAATATATATATATATATATATATATATATATATATGTATATATATATATATATATATATGTATATATATGCGTCGATTAGCTACCCACGCA
>JBBMKA010000002.1:196932-215319 GCA_037833695.1 Sechiopsis laciniata
ATAAAAAAAAAGATTGGATAGATTTACCAATCATTCAAAAACTTACAAATAAAAATCATGATTTGTGTATTTTTAATAACCACATATGGGTAGAGAATTAAAAATTTTAATTTATTTTAGAATAAAAATATATGTTGTAACTTTGATCATGTTCAAGATCACATAATAATGTGTGATATATGAATGTTTAATATTTGTATATATAATATTTATTTTAAAGTGAAAACTCATTCTTCTCAAAAAAAAAAAAAGGTGAAAACTCATAGCTATAGCTATTTTGAGATTAACCTAAATGATGTCTACATTCCTAATCATTAAAAAAATTTCATACAAAAATCTTGTTGTGAACACTCGAAAAAATAGAATGAAAAAAAAAAAAAAAAAAAAAACTATACTATTTTTATTAAAAATCTTCTCCATATTTTACATAAAAAATGTAAATTACTCTCCTCATTACTAATTTGGTATTGAAATACTGGTATACGGATCCAATATTAACAACTATACTTTGAATTTAATTTAAAATTAGTATATAAAAAAAACCATCATTTTAAAGAGACATGTTTGGTTGATCTACTAGCCTCCGGCATCAAATCCCTTTCTTTAGGTCAACTAGCAAAACCTATCAAATTAAAGCCTATGGTACAAAAAAAAAATGCAAGTAATGAGTTTTTTTTTTTTTTTTTTTTTTTTTTTTTTGAGAATCATGCAAGTAATGAGTTTATATATGGACCAAAAAGTTAGCCAATTTATATAAGCTAAGTTACAAATGTGGAATTTTAATTCATTTTGTGAATAAAAGAACAAAGCTTGCAGAAAATGCGTACGTAGTATAGATGCTGTGGCGAATTGGGTATAGAGAAATTGTTAAAAAAAAACAAAAAAACAAAACAAAAAGATTGTGACGCATTATTTCCACTATTTGGAATGTGAACCCCCTTTTTTTTTTCTTTTCTTTTTTTTTATATATTTTATTTTTTCCTATTTGTGCTGGAATGCCAAACTCTCTTATAAGATGCAATGATTAATGCCTATTTAAACCCCCGTCTTTTAAAATTGGCTATATATGTGTTAATATTTTGATATTCTTTCTCAATTAAATTCATGAAATGATGCCATGGCATTTAAAAATTTAAATTTTGTTAGACATTTTGAGAATACTTTTTAAATATTAAATATGTACATCTATGTGTAGATTTTATTATTATTATTTTTTTTTTGAAATTATCTATGTGGAGATTCAAGTAAATAGTTAAGAAATATTTAAAAAAAACTTAAGTTTCTATTTATATTAATAAGATGCAGATTATTTTTTAATAGTTCAATTGAAAAAATTTTAAAATGTAATATATTTAATTTAAAGTAATTTTAAATTTAGTGAACTCCTAAGATTCTCTAAATGCCTGTGAGAGTGAGAATAGTATAATGAAATAACTCGTCATGTTGTATAGTTTTCACTCTTAGAAACGGTCAAATAAAATAGGTAGCATTAATTAGATTCAGGCTGAAAGAGGCTCAATAGGCTCAATGCGAATTCTAAATTCTAGTTTGAATACTCAATATAGAAAGTTACAAATAATTACTAATGAAACTGATGAGAGAATAGAAAGTAGTAACATAATCTTTATCATCAATAAATTGGAGTTATATTTATAAGGAAAGAAAGGTTAAATTATAGCTTTAACTCTCAAAATTTTAGGTTTGTGTCTAATAAAATCTATAAACATTTAATTTTGTGTTTAATTAAAAAAAATGTCTAATAGGTATCAAAACTAATTACAATTTTATGTAAATAAGTCCTTGAAATATTATAAAATTTGCATCTTTCTCCAAAAATAAATATTATAAAATTTTAGAATTAACTTGTATGTGATTTAAAAAAATGAATGGTAGCTAATAGGTAAGTTTTTTTGTTTTGTTTTGTTTTTTTTTAATTTTTAAATATCGAATAGATCAGTCATATATCAAATGAAATATCAAAATTTCAGCAACTTATAAAACATAAAATTAAAAATTTAAAGATACAGCATAAATTTAGAAGTACGAAGATCAAAATGCACAAACCATTCTAAAATTTGAGAGACCTATTAATCATACTTTTCACATTGAGTGATAAAAAGATATAGATGAAAAAGTTTAACCTAATTTGATCCGCATTTCAATTTTAGTTTTTGAAAAATGAGAAATACTTCTTTAGTTGAGTGACTTTACTTGTAGCTTATGTGGCATCATTTAGAACCACCCATTTTTTTTTTTACTTTTTCTTTTTTTGTTGATTTTTTCTTTAAAATGAAAAAAAAAAAATGAGTGGCTCTAAGTGAAGTCACATAAGCTACAAGTAGAGTGACTCTACTTGTTTATGTGTAGAGAAGTATTTCTCTCAAAAAAATAAGTTCTTATTTTCCTTCAATTTGTCTACCTTTTTCGATTTTATCAATCTTAAATCGAATTATGGACTATCTGATATTATATTAAATAATGTGAGTATTCATCTCAAAATTAATAGTAAAAAAAGAGTAACTCATATATTTTATAAATGTTGAAATTCCAATGTAGGACAATTCTTTAACCTATCATTTTAAAGAAAATTTTAAATTCTTAATCAAATTCCAAAAATAATTGTTAATTTTTTTAAATAAAAAAAAAATTATTTAGCATTAAGTAGAAGGTTGATAAAAAGGATAAAATGTATTAAAAAGAGTTATTTATAAATTTAGTTTTCCAAAAAATAATAAGCCGTATGATAAAATAAAGTTTAGCATTGGTTTTTTTCATCTCTTTTTTTCCCTTCTCTCTCTCTATATATATAATATACGTGCACGCAAACGGAAAACACGACGTGTGGGATTATGCCGTGTTCCAAGCAAAGCACAATATACAATATATCGGTGATTTTTTTTTTTTTTTTTTGAAAATAGATATATAGGTGATTTGTTTTTGAAGTCGATATATAGGTGATTTAATTTCCCATCAATAATACTTAAAAAAAAAATCCCATAAATAATTGTCCCCTCCTCGTACCAACATAACATCGTATAATTTCTGCCCTTTGGATTTTCAATCAACCCTTTAGTGTGTTTTAGAGAAATATCGGATCCATTTTATTTCCTTTTCAATTTTTAACTCAACCAAAACTTCAATAACATATATATATATATATGTATATATATATATATGTATGTATATATATATATATGTATGTATATATATATATATGTATGTATATATATATATATGTATGTATACTTGCACGTTATTTTGATAATATCAATCTGATCTAGTGTGTGACAGGATGGTACATTGCATGTCAAACCAAATCTCGGAGATGAAAATGATCATGAGTTCTAACTCAGATGCTGCATCTAGTTCTGTTTCAAATGAGGTTCAGACGCATTCCGCATCTAGTTGCTCTGATTCATCATCAGAAGAGTTTACCTTTCCTGTTCCTAGTGCGTCGACGCCAACTTTCTCTTCTTCATTTGGTACCAATGCTTTTCAGATGATTGTGCAAGATATTTCAGCTGCAGAAGTTCCAGGTACTTTCACTTGACATCGTTAGTATTTAGCACCAACTATTCCATTGCAAGTATATTTGTAATTGGTTGCAAAATTTATCATTTAAATGCATATATTTGAGAATTCACAATTTTTCATTTCTTTCTTGAGTTTGTTGTCTTCATAGCCATATAGATGGAATAGTCCAACCATTAGGGGTATTATATATGCATGTAGATATCAATCTTTCCCTTGAAATAGTAACTATCGTTTGGTAATTTTTTTTTTAACAAGGTATGAAACATTTTATTAAAATAATGAAAGGCGATTATGCTCAAAGATACAAGGAAATAAATGGACAACTAAAGATGAAAACAACATCACAAAGTAAAGATAAAAGTTTCCCCATACAAGGAAATAAATGGACAACTAAAGATGAAAACAACATTACAAAGTAAAGATATAAGTTTCCCCATACAAGGAAATAAATGGACAACTACAGATGAAAACAACATCAAAAAGTAAAGATAAAAGTTTCCCCATTCAAACAAATGTGTTTGAGAACCATCATGAGTTGGCCTAGTGGTCAAAGAGGTCCTTGAAAATCTAAGAGATTATGAGTTCAATTCATGGTGCCCCTACCAAGGAATTAATTTTTCATGGGTTTTCTTGACAGTCAAATGACAGTGTGTCATGTGAAAAAGTCGAGATGGGCATAAGCTGGTCGGACCCTCACGGATATAAAAATATGTCTCGTGAGGAAAAAACCAAAATAGAGCCATTCAGAAGCTTTGGGCCTCCTTGATTCAAAACCATCAAACCAAAGAATCCACTTGTTTTCAAATATCCTCTGCTTTCATTCAAACGCTAATTTTGAAATTGGAGCTTAAAGAATTCAATTGTTTGGCGTCGATGGCAGTTGAGATTGATCAAACTCTTAGCAAAATATACATGGTGAAAAATATTTCGACTCATTGAACACTTCTCTAAATCTCTGTAGTGTTTGGTTACATAGTTAAAAATAGTTATAAGAATTCTAAATGTACATAACTCTAGCTCCATTCATTGCTCACTAAAAAGGTCCTCTTTTTTTGGATCATAGTTTTTTTTTTTTTTGCAACAGTGTTCCATTTGCTTTTTGCAGGATCTGACAGTGACAAGGAAGGGGGATTCTCTGACTACTTCTAGTTCTAATGCAACCCTCCTGTACATTTCTTCTTCCCTCCAGTTATACTCTCTATATTAATCCAAATATAATTAGGATTTTTTTTTTTTATAGAATTCCTCAGTTTTCAAAGGCATTTTAGCTTAGCACCTACATTCAAATAATGAAAAATAGTTTCGAAACCAAAAAAGGAAAAAAAAAAGGAATGGAGAATAGTAGATAGATATCTTAGCTGCACAGAGATTCAACTACCAAAACCCTTTTGGCATTTTTCTTATTTTTTTAACTTTTTTATTTTATAATAACCAGACTTTCATTGAGAATAAAATGAAGGGGCGCAACAAAGAAAGAGAGCCCCAAAAAATGGGAGGTCTTATTTTTTATGTTATGTATAGAAATGTTATGCACATTTGAATGTTTAGAGCATTTGCTTTAGTTCTGAAACTTTCACTAGTATTTTCTATTTATCATCAGTTCACTAATTTCATTCTTCATGACCATGTCAATTATTCTAACAATGGACAATTAGTTTGGAAGTTGCTGGATTTTGAAGATTAATTCATTGTGAAACAATATTTTTATACGTTTTTATTGTAGGTTTACACATGTACACAGAATTTTGTTGTACTAAAAGTTAACGGTAATAATACATTTTTTTTTTTAACACCATACTTTTGTTTATATAAATTGTGTGTAAGTTCTTATAATGGAGTGAATGACAGCCAATCCAAACATAGTTAAGTAGATAAAAAAACTAATTTCCGTCTTAAAAGATTGATAATTGGATCTCTGCCATTGTTGAATTAAAAAAAAAAAAAAAAAAAAACCCACACATTCTAGCTCATTACAATGAGTTTAACTGTTACTTTATATACTTGATGATATTTTCTTAGTGTGATGACATTTATAAATGTTTTTTCAACAGACTCCATTTGAATCATTACAATTGTAGATTATTTTTTAAATGTATGTGCTTGTGAGATTTTTTTTTCCGTATATTTTTAAATATTTTATTGTTGTTGGTAATTTAAATAACTGAATAATATTTGAAATTTTGCAAAAATCACCTAGAACTTTGGTGTTTGTACAATCGCCCTCCCAAAATTTTAATTTGAATAATATTTCTTCAAAATCATGGAATTATTGTAAATTGAAAACCAAGGTCGTATGATTTCAAAAAAAACAAAAACTATGTTATTATTTCGTTTGTTGCAACTTGAAATATGGGCCAACCATCTCTTGAGCTATGTAGGCTGTAATTAGACCTTGAATTTTAGATGTTAGACTTTATACTACCCATTATGAAATTGAGCTAAAAATCAAAGCGATAAAACTTTGCATCTTATGAAATTGTTGCCAATAAACTCAATTGTGGATGAACTTATATGGTAGCTGTTTGTAACGATATTGTAATGATCAAGAGTAATTATTCAAATTAAAAAAGAGTAATTATACAAATTAAATTTTTTTTAATTTTAATGTGTTCTCATGAATCCATGACTAAGAGGTTATAAGTTCGAATACTTTTTTTCTAATGTTATTGAACAAAAAAAGAGTAATTATACAAATTAAAAATTTTAAGGTGTGGTTATGTATATAAAGATCAAACAGGTCAATTTTGTATTTAATTGGATATTAGTTTGGCTTCCTTTAAAAAACCAATCATATTAATTTGGTTTATTTTTTAAGTTCTACCCAACAAATGGGGTGAGGGATTCAATTCCGTAATCTTTTAGCTATTGAGTGTACATGGATGCCATTTTTAGAAAATTACATTTTTAGTCCTTAGATTTGAAATCTAGTTTCAATTTGGTCTATGTGTTTCAAAATTGAACACATTTACTTATGACATATCAATAATACTCATTTTTAGTCTTCGTATATTTTTTTAGTTTACTTTTGTACTTATTTCCAATAAAAATTAAATTCACATGAAAATTAAAATAATCACTTCATCAATATATTAAAATTTAAAATTCGTTTAATTATTATTTTAATCATTGTGTTATGTAACTAACAATTTTGTTATCTCAAGGATTAAAAATGACCACTATTGAATTGTCGAGATAAAAGTGTCAATTTTAAAAACGTAAGGATTAAAATGAAACTAGACCTAAATCTAGGACTAAAAATATATTTTTCCCTTTGATTTTCATTTGGTGTAAAAGTGAGTAAATTCAATAGATTTGTACACCTAATTCAACAATAAAGTATAGACTAATAATCAAGTACATTTTTTTTTAATTTCTAACTTTAAAAATATTTCTTCCAATTAAAAAATGATTCTACAATATTGCCAATAAAAGCAATATCTCAATAACAAAAAAGGTAATATTGGGGTTTGTGGCTTCTCCCATTCGAACCTAAAAAAAAAAAAAAAAAAAAGTAATCCCGCGTTTGTTCTACGCAATTGAAGTATTGAACTACTAGTCCCCAACCCTCTAAATCCATCTTCTCAGAAAAAAGAAACGCCCAAAAATTCTGGTGCTCAAAAGCTCAAACATTACAAATTTTTCCTCTACAAAAAATCTCCTTCCAATTCCACTTCACACTTCACTACGACAGCTCCAATCTCATGGGCTCCGTCATTGGCGATGGCGAAGGCGAAATCCCCACCTTCGCCTGCTCTTCCGAGATGGAGAAGTTCCTCTGCGACCGCTTGAACGACCCTTCTCAGCCCATTGCCGAGCGCTTCCGAGTCCTCTTCTCCCTCCGCAACCTCAAAGGCCCCGCCCCTCGCGATGCCCTCATTATTGGTCTCTTCAATTTCTTTTCTCTTAATTTTACTCAACATTTGAAGTTTCTGTTTGCTTTAATCTGTTCTGTGTTGTTCTTACTTCGTTTGATTGATTTGAAGTTTCAAGTTATGTGTTTGGTTGGTATTGGTATTTGAGTGTAGTTTCTATTTGCTAAATCAAACATTTTGTCCTAACATTTTAATAATGCTCAAGAGAGGGCCTTGGGGGACTTAGATTTCAATAATACTTAATTGTCACGGTGACAATCCATGATGGTCATCTAGCTAGGAATTAATTTCTTACGGATTTCCTTGACATCTAAATGTTGTAGGATTAAGCGATATGTCCGTGACAATAGTCGAGGTGCGCACCATTTTAGTCACAATAGCTGGTCCAGATAGTCACGGATATTAAAAAAAATGCTCAATTTTAGTCCTAATGCGTTTTTTTAATCTACTTTTTGACTTATCTTTCTTTTGAAATTTAATTTCATATCAAAGCCAAAATAACCATTCATCGATATATTAGACTGTAAAGTTAGTTTAGTCACCATGCTAGTCAACAAAATTGGGCATTATTGAAATGTTAGGGGTAAACGTGTTTGATTTTGAAATATATGAACTAAATAGAAACTACTCTCAAAGCCTAGACACTAAAACGGTACTTTTTCCTAGACTGATTTTTTTTTCCCCAAGACTGAATTTAGAAGGAAAAAGAAACTCATTGTACTTATTTTTTCGTACATAGCAACTAGAGATTCTTCAAATTTGTTGGCTCATGAAGCTGCATTTGCATTGGGCCAAATGCAAGATACAGAAGCAATCCCAGCTTTAGTGACTGTTCTTAATGATCTTTCTTTGCACCCCATTGTTCGGCACGAGGTGAAATTATGGAGACCCATTCGTTATCGTGCGTGTTTTGAATTTGATCCAGTGTTCTCTTCTTCCATTTAACCTGTTGTATTTGTATCTGTAATGGTGTAGGCAGCAGAAGCTCTTGGAGCTATTGGCTCAGAGAGTAATATTCTCTTTTTAGAAAAGAGCCTGGCTTTAGATCCTGCTCAAGAGGTTAAAGAGACATGTGAATTGGCCCTTAGGCGAATTCAACAGCTGAAAGATTCTAGTAATGAAGGTGAAACATCCACGGTTGAGAAGTCGCCATTTATGTCTGTCGATCCAGCTGCGCCAGCTTCTTCTAATGCTTCAGTATCTCAGCTTAGGTATGTCGAGCCGAGGCAATTGTATTAAATGCAATATACTATTAGAGTTATATAAGAAGGATGTTGCTTGTTAGTAGGTTCTAATTGACAATGGTTTCTGATTACTTTTGCTTCCTCGTTTATCCATTTGAAGGGAAATTCTTCTGGATGATGATAAGGGCATGTATGAGCGCTATGCAGCTCTTTTTGCTTTACGAAATAATGGTTGTGATGAAGCTTTAACTGCAATAATCGACTCTTTAAGCTCAAAAAGTGCTCTGCTAAAGCACGAGGTTTGTTTTAATGGCACATATAGTTTTATTTTGACATATCAACTTGGATTGTAGTTTTTTATTATCTGGAAATAAATTTGCTAGACTTTTCGACATTAATTTAGTTTGAATGCTCAGCATGCCATGCCACATTTTAGAGATGCTATTTTCTGATTTGAGGTTGCTACTTTCTGGGATTATTAGGTTGCTTATGTATTAGGCCAATTGCAAAACAAAGTAGCTTCAGACGCTCTTTCCAATATTCTTGAGGATGTTAACGAGCATCCAATGGTTAGACATGAGGCTGCAGAAGCTCTCGGTTCCATTGCTGGTATAATTTATTTGGTGTTATTTTTTTTCTGAAACGGAAACAAAATTTTTCGTTAAGAATATGAAAGAAAACAAAGTTCAGGATACAAAATAGAAAAAATAAAAACATAGTTAAAGAACAACAAATAAGAACAGAAACTAGGAACACTAAAACAAGAGATGTGAAGACTAGAAACATGAAAATTCGAGAAAAGGTCTTCAATGTGGCTGAAATAATCTGCAAATCCCAAAAGTAGGAGAACTGGAGAAAGCTCTGATTTCGGATCAACAAAGCATATAAGACCAGTAATCGGAAATCACAACAAAAGGGCTTGTTTGCAAAAATGGATCAAGCAATAGCAGGGAAAAATGCACCTTCAACAGATTGTGAAGATTGTTATCCCCTATCAGCTAGACTGCAATTATGATGCCGCTATAACAATAAGTTAGGCAGATTAAGCAGGAACAGATTTTTACTATTTGGTGTTTGTCAACCATGCTTATTCTTTTGGTACCCAAACGTATTCTTTTTCCTTGTTTGCTTTTTTTTTTCTTTTATAGAATTTAGAAAGAAGATACTCAACTAAGTGGTTTGTAAAGAATCCTGAAAAAGTTATTGATAGGATTATTATTTTGTTTTCATTGTTCTTGTAGACGAAAGAAGCATAGCACTTCTCAAGGAGTTTGCTAAGGATCCCGAGCCCATAGTCTCGCAGAGTTGTGAGGTTGCTCTAAGCATGCTGGAATATGAAAGATTGGGAAGATCATTTGAGGTACACATTCTCGGTTCCATGACCATATTTTATTGGATACTTTTTTCTAGGGAAAAATACCTTTTAGTCTCTAGGTTTGAAGTGTAGTTTTTATTTGGTCCCTATATTTCAAAATCATATACTTTGGCCGTAGACATTTCAATAATGCTCACTTTTAATCCTTGTGTATCGGTTGAGTTTACTTTTATACTCATTAAAAAAAAAAAAAATTAATTCACATCAACATCAAAGTAACCACTTCATCAATATATTGAAATTCAAAATTAAACTAGTCAACATTACGTCATGTAACTAATGTTTTTTAATCTTGGAGACTAAAATTGAATATTATTGAATTGTCAAAAGTGTGTTTGATTTTAAAACATGGGACCAAATACAAAACTACACCTAAATCTAAGTACTAAAAATATATTTTTCCCTTTTTTCTATATTGTCTGGTTAACATACCTGTAAGTAACTTTTAAAAATATAACGCACTCTGCAGTTTCTATTCATGCAATCTCCCCAAGTGCAATAAGTTGCAACAAACAGCAAATAGCATCAATTGCCAAGGTTAGAAGCAGCCCCATGTCTTATTTGTCTGAAACAAATAGATAGGCAACTGAAAACGTGCTTAGTTATATAGGTTTCTCTTAATTTAGTGGAGCTCAGCAAGATTGGAACAATATTTACAATAATTTTCTGTGTTTATTGTTCCATTTGGATATATCTATATTTTCCCAACTGGAATGAGAAAGAACTTTACTCAAAAGTATAGCAAATTATATATTGGCCCCAATATTCTAAAGTTATGGATTCTATTTATTTTGATCACCTACTTAAGCGGAGGCTTGTGCTTTGAAAGTTTGCTCCCCTCAATGTCCCAGACTCCCAGGTTCAAGTCTCACCTGTGACATCGTGTCCCCATTCCTTTGATGTTTTTCAGTGTCTGACTTAGGGATAGACGTGATTATTCTGAGTATAGAGGAGTGAAGCTTCGACTTCTTGGTGTCAAAAAAAAAAAAAATCGAGGTGTAGGTAAGTGGATCCGAACACTCACAAGTATAATTTTTTTATACTTTGCTACATTCTAAAATAGCAACAATCAGGTGGAATGTTTACGGCTGATTCTTGTTTTTACTAGTTTATTCCTTATACAATGTTTTGGTAAAATTAGAGAAATTTATACTCTAATGTTTTTATTTCATCAAGCTGTTTCAAGATTGGGGGTATAATTGAAGTTTTTCGAATTTCTTGTGAGATTAGTCGTGTCGTCGGTGACTTCCAAATATTAAGAAACACTGTCATGGATAGAACCGAAATCTATTCTCAAGTTAGAAGCATTTGTATGATTTGTTGTCCGGAATTTATATGAAATATAGAACATAGAGAGATGGTAGATAAACTCAGTTTTAATGAAGATTATCGAGCATGATTTAGATTAAATGTACACGTACGAAATTTGGATATTTGAAATCGTTGTAGGCTGACTAGTAAATAAGAGTCTCGTAAATTATTAATTGAGTATAAGTTTAATTCATAAAAATCATTGATAAATTAATTTGTATTATTTTGTGAGAATAATTGAAATATGCATAAACTAGTCCAAAGTCTCCAACATATGAAAACAAATTTGTATATTTGGAAGTATAAAAATTAAAATGAAATAAGAATCAGTCTTCTTAACATGTAACAATGAGGCTCTCGTTCTCTCTAAGTTTTAGAGAGAGACGAGTTCTGTCATGGCTCGAAGATGGTCTCTCTAGAAATTGGAGAGACGAGTTTTGTCATGGCTCCAAGATGGTCTCTCTAGAGACTGGCGAGTGAGCATTCGTGGGCACCATAAGATGCAACTCAGTTGGAGCACTTTAGGGAGTTGAGGAGACCTTGTTCTGAGGTGCCAGCATGTCGTTTTCAAGCAATGCAGGAAAGAACAGCGTTCAGGTGGGTTGCTCAATCAGAAGTTAATTAGACCGATGGGTCTGGTTAGCTACTTTAACCGAACTGGCAGTTTGGAGGGACCAATCTGGTTGGTTTTTCTGAATTGTTCTAGTTCTTTGTCCATTTGAACCGACTGGTTCATTGGACCGGGTGCTTCTTATCACTGCCTTTCTTGATATGCCTTCCTTTAGCTGCTGGGTTGCTGCGGTTTTTCTTGTTCTTTGGTTTGTTTCTGGTTTATCAGTATCTACTTTTGTTTTTGGTCATCCTTGCCCTCCCTTTACGGTGAATGGAGGGGAGTGGGCTCAGGATTTCTTGTTTAGTTTTCGCTTGTATTGTATATGTGTCTTAGAGTTTCTTTTGCTTAGATATTGAGTTGATTAAACGACAAAAGTTGGACTTGTATTTGGAAAGTGTCGGTTTCGTGGTGGGAGAAGGCTAATCCTTGCGAGGGAGTTGACTTTCTCTTTTTAACTTCGATTGGGTCCTACTCGTGAGTCATTGATATGGACGTTAGATTATTCTTCAAAATTTATCAACAAACTCCCGAGTTAAGTGATATGATCGTTTATGGGTCGCACTCTCTCAAAATGGAATCTATTCCAAACATATATGCTCCAATTGGAATCCAGTTATTCCAAAGTGGTTAAGATCTTGGCACAAAGGTTCTTTACAAACTTGGTCTTATTATTGGTTCTTGTAGTTTAGGTGGTCACTCTCCGACTCATGGAAGTGGTCAAGTATGTGATCTTTTCTTAGAAGATTAGGGTTTAGGGTTGGTTTTTTGGTTGACCAAAAATTAGTTTGGCTTGACTTGAATTTATTATTAGTATTAAAAAAAGGATTAAAGTATAATTTTGGACCCTCGACTTTGTTGTTTGTTTAATTTTAGTTCCTCAACTTTTCTGTTTGTCCAATTTGGTCCCTAAACTATCAAGAAAGTTCAAAAATGATCTTTTAATTAAATGATTTTTTTTTCACTCTTTAATTATTTTCTCTTTCTTCCATCTTTCATCATTTCTCCTTCTAAAAAGTTTTAGTTTTCTTAAATCCACCTTTCTAGTTTTATTTTCCTTCTTTTTTTCACTTATTTTCTCTTCGATCCATCTTTTCAAATTGTTTAACATGAGACAATTTTTCTAAATAATTATTTTCCTATTTTGATTTGCCACTTTTGTTTTCAAAATTCATACTATAGTCTTCCATGGAACCAAGAAGAGAAAGAAGGAGAATGAAAAAAAGAGAGAAAAAAAAGGGGAAAGGGAGATAAAACCTCTAGAAAGAGAAATGATGAAAGATGGAAGAGAGATAAAACAATTTAGGAGAAAGAAAGAATTCATTTGACTAAAATGACCATTTTTTAACTTTTTTTTGATAGTTTAGGGACCAAATTTAGATATTTGAAAGTTAAAAGACCAAAATTAGACATGTGAAAATTTAGAGACCAAAATGAAATAAGCCCCAAAGTCGAGGGACTAAAATGGTATTTTAACCTAAAAAAAGTTACTTATAATGTAATTATATATGTATATATTTATTTTATTTAAATTATATATGTACATATCATAATATAAATTGAAGTTGAATTATTAACGGAAATTATTGGGTTGATTTCTATAAAAATTAAAAATAAATAACAAATATATGTTAAAATAAAAAATAAAAAAACTATACTAAAAAAGTAATAAATAAAAAATAAAAACAAAAACAACTTGATGTACTCAACCCAATTAAAAAAAATATAAGTGTTGGGTTAGGTTGCTCAAATAGATTGGGTTGGTAGATTTACCAATTCATAATTTTAGATTGGTCCAAAGAATTCTCTGCTCAACTCATGTACACTTCCTACTTGTAATTGGAGTCCTTTCACAAATTCTCTCTCTTTTTTTTTTGAATAATTCACAGATTCTCTCTGTTTATCTACAACCTGCAACTAGATCAATATGATGTAGAGGGGATTAGAAAGCGATGGCTCCATAATTTTAGAATTTTTTATTTTATTTTTATATAGAATAAGGCCTCATTCCTACTTTAATACTATTTAAAATTTATTATTATTATTATTATTATTTTATTTTTTATATGTGTGGGAGTGTATATAATTTGGATTGAATTGAGTTTTGTCCAACATGAATTTCTTAGTTAGACAATTTACCAATGCATTCAACTCTATATATTAAAGTAGTCCAACTCATCTCATATATTTCAGGTTGGGTTGGATCAGATTATTAATGCGATATTTTGGTGCGGTATAACTATTCTAAAGATAAATTTGAATTATAAGACACTATTGCTAAGGTCCTACGCTTTTGAATAGCATTCTATGCAAGTATACGAGTCGAGTATGCAGCAAGTGATAAATATTTAATTTATCGTTCTCCACAGGAATTGATGTCTATAATTAGTTAAATTAATCTAAGAGTTTGCAAGAAAAGTAAAGACAATGCTATTGGACTTTTGTTGGTTTTAATCCTAAATGCAAATTTAAACTAAGGTTCGGGTTAAGGTTGTGGGAAGCGGCCGCGAATCAGGGTAGCTTTCTCAATAGTGCGTCAAATGCAATAGTAGAGCATTTATCCCTAAACTCTTCTTAAATGAGTAAGAGAACTTATACTAACCTACTAAACATGCGAATTCGACTTAAGTTATCTTTTCATTCAAATTAACAACTTACAAGTTCATGTGGATGACCAGTCGACATTTACTATAAATTAAAACCCTAATTCAACATGCTTCAATTAAAAACTCCCTTGTACCCTAATACATGCTTCTACAACCCATCCCCTAAACCTTCGTCTAAGATATTTAGCTAGTCATGTAATTAATAAAGATAAATAACATGATAAAAGTGATAGACATTAGATAAAAAGATAAAATTGAAATTGTATTAATAATGAGTACGAAAAGGGAAACCATTGAATAACACTAAAGTTCCTATGAAAGTCAAATTGCAATTGCGAAAAGTAAAAAAGTAAAGCAAAACTGGAAAGCGATAAAGAAAGATAAACGGCAGCGACTGCTCAAGAACAAGACTCCTTGTCACCAGGACCACGAACTTTGCTCCATTGAATAACACTAAAGTTCCTTTGAAAGTCAAATTGCAATTGCGAAAAGTAAAAAAGTAAAGCAAAACTGGAAAGCGATAAAGAAAGATAAACGGCAGCGACTGCTCAAGAACAAGACTCCTTGTCACCAGGACCACGAACTTTGCTCGGAACCCTAATCCAAAGTGTGGGAGAAGAACTCCAAAAACAGGCACACTTTTTCTCTTCATTCTTCTCATATTTGTAGGCTTTAATGAGGCTTGGGGATCAAGGAATCAGATTTGGAATAAAATTTGGAAAATATTTTTTGTTCCAAATTGGAGTTGGATTTGAGAATATCTTTTATTGCATTTTATCTTGGGCAGCATATCCCCTGATTCTCGCGATTTGATTTGGAAAGATCTTATGATTCTACAACGTCCAAGGCGTCCGTCATCGCATTTTGACCTTTCGTTTCTCTGGATGTGTAGCTAATAATGTTCCTAACTCCTGTAGATATAACAAGAAATTAGCCAAGTGTGAGATCTAACTTTTAAGTATGAAATGCGTTCGCCATCCATAATTTAATCTAAAAACTTTAGCCTTTCATATTCAAACTCCTAAATCATCTTATTTATATAAATTTCTCCTCTTAATGTTATTCTAATTCTAAAATTCATTCAATTAATTCACAATACCATTAGAATATATTAAGATAATAGCTTAAATAACTCTTGATTTGAGAGTTATCAGTTATCGATTTGTGTATATCCTTCTCTTTCTTCTTTAAGGTTCGACCGTAGTCCATAAATTTGAAAAATAAAAAAAAGAGAAAATTACATTTTTAGTCCTTAAGTTTAAGGTCTAATTCCAATTTGATCTCTATTTCAAAATTGAACTAAATTTTTTGACATTTCAATAATGCTCACTTTTAGTCGTGGTATTTTTTTAGTTTACTTTTATACTTATTTTATTATAGAAATTAAATTCGCGTAAAACTAAAAAATTACTTTATCAATATATTGAAATTCAAAATTAACTTAACTATCATTTTAGTCAACATTATTTTATGTAACTAACGATTTTGTTATCTCAATAATTAAAAACGAGAATTATTGAAATGTCATGAGACCAAAAAGACTACAAACCTAAAAACTACAAATGTATTTTTCCAAAATAACAACAATAATAATAATATAAAATTATATGATACCAAAACGAGTCAAGATTAGTGGATGGATCTCAACTATGATTAGTGCATGTTTCTCTGTCAAATAGTTGAGTAGTTTTTCCATGGATATTCAAAGATTTGATTGTTTGAATGAGTGAAAAAAGATTTATACTACTGATTGAAGAAAGTCTTAAGGGTGTGTTTGTTTTGGGATGGGAAGAGATGAGAGGAGGTGTTGGGTCTCCAACACCTTGTTTGGCCCAAGGTGTTCATCATCTCTTCTTATCTTATCTCCTCTCATCTTCTCTTTTTCTTTTCTTTTTTTCTTAACATTTTTTCATATTTTTATTTGTATATCAAATATTTATTTAAATATATTTGAATTTTGAAAATTAAAATAAATAGATATATATTATCTCTTGATATATGACAATAAATTTTAATATTTTTTATTTATAAAAAATTTAATACTTTTTATTCTTTTATTTAATCATTTTTAATAACAAAAAAAGTTTATAAAACTTCAATTGTTTAGAAATAATCGTATTTATAAATTTATAATAAAAAAATTATTGTCATAAAATAATGTTTTTTTAATTATTATTGACAATATGTACATCAATTTATTATTAAAATAACAATTAAATTTAAATAATTTATACACATTGAATTTTTATTCATAATTTACGATAAGTTTAAAAATATGAACTTATTTCAATAAATTTAAAATTTTTGAATTTATTTTGTTTGTTATAAAATCGAGGTTAAGTTTTTTTTACTCTTGTACTAAGCTATACTTTAAAATAATAGTAGGATTCGATCTATAATTTTTCTCTTTTTAGGAAGGTGGTAAATTAATTTAAATAATTTTGAGAGTTTTGTTTATATATACCAAAAACAATTATAAGTTCTAAGACTTGTATGAGTCAACATATGGATTGTGATTTATTTTACATTAAAAAAAACAACAACAATAAATTCCAAAATTTGAGGGGCATTATTTTTTTTTTTTTTACTTCAATTAAATAATTATTATCAAAATGTCATTGAGTTCAATCAAATAAAGTTTTGAGCCGAGAAATTGGTATTTGACTCTCATATTATTTGAGAGCAATTGGTCCTCCTCTACTAAAAAAAATTAGTTTCTTTTTTAATAAAATAAAAAAGAATTACTATCAAAATTTTATAAGGACTAGTTCAACTAAATGCTTTTATTTTTATTTTTTAATTCATTATTTTTCAATAAATAGAATCTTGGTATTTTAAAATTTTTGTTTTATTATTTAAGTTTAACAAATCTTGAAATAAATAAAAGTTTACAAATATTTTAGATTAGTCAAACTTTATTTTTGTTATGGGAAGATTTTGCTCATTATTATTTTTTAATTTAAGAATATTTAGGTGTGAGAGATTCAAAACTTTGACATAGTTATTAAGTCATACATAATATAATTGAAACTCCGTTCTTTTTAATATGAACATTAATATGATCAAGGGTGGTATGATTTTGATTTTATATTACTTACAATTTATTTATGATAGTGGTTATATTTTTATACTTGTCTTGATAGCTAAAGATTTGAAAATAAGTTCATTATTAAAAAAAACGTAAGAATTGAAAAAAAAAAAATCAGATTCTTTAACATCTCATCTCCTTTCCCTCCACCCCAAACAAAGTTTTTCTGTCATCTCATCTCATCTCCCTACACTCCAAACAAGATTCTTCTGTCATCTCATCTCACTGCACCCTAAACAAGGTTTTTATACTCTCAACCTCTCATCTCATCTCACCTGCAGCCAAACATCCCCTAAAGTTCTAAAAGGCGGTATGATCATCTCATCTGATCTCATCTCTATTGCCAACAAATAAAACTTTTCCATCACTAGCATTTTCAACTATGCAATTCTTTTTATCAAACAAAACTCTAAATCCTTTATCACATAATTGACTAATACTAAGTAATTCATGCTTCAAACCATCAACTAAAAGTACATTTTCAATCAAAATAGAAGAAGCATTATCTATACTACCCCTACCGATTATTTTACCTTTCTTGTTGTCACCAAAAGTTACTAAGCCTCCATCATTTTTTAAAAGATTGACAAACTTGGATTAGTCTCCCGTCATGTGCCTCGAGCAACCACTATCTAAATACCATTTATTTTTCTTGGAGGCTTTCAAACAAACCTACAAACAAAAATATTCAAGTTTGATCTTTTGGTACCCATACTTGTTTGGGTCCTAAAAGGTTAGCATTTTTAAACTTGGAAATCCATTTTACTTTTGCATCTTCATTTACCACATTTGATTTAGACAAGTAAC
>JBBMKA010000002.1:215419-229131 GCA_037833695.1 Sechiopsis laciniata
AACTTTCCAACGGAAACGTGCACAGCAGGATTTTTTATTTTTTATTTTTTATTTTTATTATTATTATTATTATTATTATTTTTACCGTTACTTACATATATATATATATATATATATATATATATATATTTATTTATTTATTTTTTTTTTAATTTCCTTTTTCTTTTCTTTTTCATTTATTTTCAAAATAAATCAAAAGCCATCATCTGTCACTTTATCCAAAGCTCAACATGTGTCAACTTCTAAATGGTCCACGATGCACACTCAACTGCCACGTCATTGTCTCGGGATTTTCTGGTTCAAACTTGTTTTGACCATAACTTCTTCTTTTCAACTTTGATTTGAGTAATTTAACTTGCATTGGAATCCTTATTTCGAGCACTACATTATGGACATCTTAAAACATCAAAATTGTTAGTAAGTAAGATCAAGTTTGTTATCATCAAAATATTAATTAATTAACATTAATTAATTTGAGATAGAGCCAAATAACCAACAGTTTTAAATTAATAAATTAGTCTTGGAGGGACCCTAGGGGCCTTGTCCCGAGAGGGGCTAGGTTGTCTTTTGTCCTAAGAAGGTTAAATTGGTAATTTAAGCCTTAGTTGTATTTTCGTAAATATTAGGCTACTTTAATTTATTTATTTAAATAGAACCTTTCCTTCATTTGGTTGTCCTAGTCCTCATTTTCTCAAATCAAAGAAACCCTAGCTTATCTCAAATCTCCCTCCCTCAAGCTCTCTCTCTTTTCTTATTGGATCAAGCTCCTTCTCCATTGAAATCCAGGTTGTGCCACCTCATTATTCGTTCTCGAGTTCAATTGGAAGTGCCCCTATTGAAAGCTTCGAAAATTGAGCCCCGATTATGTCAGAAAAGCCTTGGAAATCATGTAGAAACCCGAAGATTAGTAGGATTTTCCGTTGTGAACACGTTTTCTGAAAAGACAGTTTCTCTTTGGTGGTCACGTTTCCTCAAGAAACACGTTCTTTGGTCCCTTGTAGACAACGCAGAAGGCGTCTTGCGAGAAGCGAGAAGACGTGATTCCGAGCCTCTGTCCAAAGCAAGCATAGTCGCTAGATCTTTGCTAAACCGCACGCAGCCTTTAGATCTTTGCTAGGTCAGCAACCGCTGTTGTAGTTTGGACTCGAGCCTAGCCGCATTCGCTAAAGTTAGCTGTGTGCATCCCAAGCTGAAGTTGAGCCTTCTTGCATCGTGGATCTGTGTTCCGAGCCTAGCGCGGGTACTCGTTTCCAATTTGAGCCTGCCTAAACGCGCGTCACGCGCCGCCGCCGTTGACCATTGACCAAAAATTCCAGAATCTTCCCTTAGGTAATTTCGACATTCTGAGTCCGTTTTTGGTAGTCTAAGGTGCCAATTCTGGCCCATTTGCATGTTATAGGCCCCGAAAGTCGAAAAAGCTTAGGAGAGATACTTTGGGTTTGGAAATTGTAGAACTTTTGGATTTCAACCAATGTAAGGGCTTTTTTCACCTAATTCAAGCCTTAAGATTGTAGCTACCATGTTCTATTGTGCAATAGTTTGACTGAGAATATTACTTGTTGTTGATTGATTCTTATACTTCTTAGTTGGCTAGTTATCTGCTGCATGTCCTGCACCTAGGTGAGAATGATGTTTGATTGAGATATCCTATTAGATAATCATGTTATAAATGTTACACGTGGATAGTATTGCTTGATGCCTCTGCTAATCATACAAGAATCTCATTGTTGATTGTTTATCCTAGTAGGCAAGCTTAGTAGCTCATGTACCTACGTATTTTCCTTTGTGTACTCTGGTAGATTAGAACTTATATAAATGTTACCTAGAGATAACCTTTTAGAAACCTGGTAGGTAAACATGCATAGACATGTCACCAGGAGCACTAAAAGAAACCCCTCGTTCAATTGTAATTTTTCCCTCATCATAAACTAAACTTCCCGTAAACGAGTGAAAAATACAGGAAGAAACTAGTATGTACACCGACCAATGGAACAAAAAAAAAATCTACAAATGGCCAACAAACCAAATGAGTAACTATAACTCAAGTAAAAAGCCTCTATACTTGGAAAAGATAACGCTTCATATTGAGTATTCTCTTTGTATTACACTATTTTCGGGTGGGTGATGGCAGGCCTTTAAGTACATCTCTCAAAGCATGGTAGTGGTTTTCACATTTATGGTCCGAAATGAGATTGTTTGATAGCACAATTTCCTGGAAATGTTCATCTGGATCTCGCTTCCATAGAGTGAAGTATTCATATGCCTCTTCAAGATTACAATTACTCTCCATATGCTTCTTTAGATAATAAACCGTCCCCGGTACGAATAGCTCCTCCGGAACTTTACATCTTGCTGCCTCGTTACGAACAGCGTCAACAACACTCTGCATTGGAGTGATAGGGCGTGATGGAGGAGGAAGTCCAGAAGCTACATGGGACTCTTTTCCATTGCTATCATCATCTGCTAAAAATGGAAGAGAAATTGGCTTATTTCACCATGGTTCTTTAAAAGCAAAGTTTGTCTTTTAAAGTTGAGGACAAAACTGAGAATAACATCAAAGATTAGGAACTATTAATCAAAAACAGTAAGGTTGACATGAAATAGATAAATATTTAACTCCACAGACGACGATTTTTAAAATCGGTATTTTGGTTCTCATCTTATTTGAGAGTGTTAATACCCAGGGTTTGTGGTCTCCCCTCCCCCAATTTCAAAAAAAAAAAAAGATAAATATTGACCAAGGAACATTTATATTTGCAAGTAAATTTATGGCTGAGAAAATATTAACAAATAAGAAAATAAAAATTTAAGGAAAAAGAAAGTCTTGTTTAGAATTTAGTTCATCAATTTCATGCAGATTTGGTCAAGAAAGAGAAATATTATGAATACAAAGTTTCATCACATGACTCCTTGGATCAGGCAACTAACAGTTGGCCAAAATTAACTGAAAGCCATTAATTTAAAACAAAATAATATTCAACCAATTTATGCCTCAGTAAAACATAAAAGTAAACCTTAGAACATTATAAAAGAGCAATATTTGGTTTATTTGGAATGAGGATGAAACAAAAGAAAAACTAGGGAACACAGAATAACTTACCAAAGGATATTTTCTTGCTATTAAAATTTGCATAATCCGCAAGTTTTCGAGCAACGTCTTGTACTGATGTAACAACCTGCTTTGCATTCGTCAACAAACCATAGATATTTTTCCAGTCTTGTTTTTCAATCACCATCGTCCTGAATCAAATGGAACAAGAAATTAGAGATTATCTTCCTTTCTAGCTTGTTCAGAAACAAGAAATCAGTATATGTTTATTTCCTCTTTTTAATAAATTCTTCAATCTTTCCTTAATAGCTATTGCAAGAATTAGACCGGTGCCTGATCTATGCTACGAAAATCTGGAATCCTAAAAGCATGTTGAGGATGAGTGTCAAAAAGCAGCAGCATTGACCATATTTCTAATTAGTAAACAAAAGTTATGCAGTCGAATTACAAACTTTGACATCACAAGTTTACATAGCTTCTCAAGGTTGATAATACACAACATATTTATATTAAAGTTAAATTATAAGTTTTGGTCATGTGTAAGGTACAGACATAAGGGCATATTAGTATAAGGGATATTAGTAGGGGCATAAGGGTAATTGACTGAAGAATTAGTTAGACTAGTTTGTGCTTAATAGAATGGGAGGGGTTGATAGAAATTTATTTTTTTCTATAGGAAACGAAAACAACTACATTGATGGATGAAAGAGTTACAAAGGGAGAGAAGAAGGCACTTAGCTAGTTACAGGGGAGATGGAGGCATTTAACCTATAAAATGGGGAGAAAGAAAACCTAAACTCATTTCGTGCTGCCATGGTGAGGAGAGGGGCGAAGAAGATGAAATTCCATCCGACTGAGACAAGCGAGAGGATGAGAATCATGCAAGCAGCACTGTGATGAATCGGATCGATTCTAGAAATCGAATCGGCTTGGTCACAAATGATCACAACCATTTGATGACGAGTCGGGTTGGACCAAACAATCCAAACATAGAGTTTCTCATCATAGTCGCAGGTTCCATCTTCCACTTGTAAGAGAAGCTGATTGTGAGGGCCACCTTCAAATCGAAGCTCGACTGAGAAGAGGAGCAAATAAGAAAGCAATGAAAGGGGATGGAGAAATGATCCTTGTTCTTCACCGAAAATGAGGGAAAGAGACGAATAAGGAGGCCGATCAGCCAGTCTACTGCAAACCCAAGAGAAGAAAATAGGAAATTCAAAAAAGATCAAGTTCTTCTAAGTGAAAGATGGAGAATTGATGTCAGTGGACTCTGGCCGACGCTCGTCCAAAGAGAGGAGTCTCTGCGCGATGGCGGCAACATCAGGGAGAGGGGACGACGCGACGCTACATTTAAGGCCAGCGTGAGTCCAAAGGGAGGAAGGAGAGCTCTTGGTTGGGTCAAGGCAAAGAGGATTGATGGCTCCCGTCAGATGAGGAAGAAACAAGAAAGTCCTGTGTTTGAGCCCGAGAGGGAGATAAGATGAAACCTGGTGCTCATCAGTCTGATGCTCATCAAAGGAAGAAGCCGATAGGCGAGAGAATGAGAGAAAAGGGATGAGGGAAGGCAGCGTTCGAAAAGGAGAAAAGGCGTGGTTGTTCACGTCAGTGGAAAAGAGAAGAGGAAGACGGCTGAAAAGGGACGGCAATCGGCGAGCTCCCCCGGCGCAAGTGAGAAGGACATCAAAGGGAGAAAGAAATCGCGACTTAAAGGGGTTTTTTTTCTCGAGAGGATTTTAGAGGGAGAGAGTCGAATAGATAGAGAGGCCAAGCCAGGTTAGCATATCCATGGAGGGGTTCTAAGTGCCCTACATTGAAGTATTTCTTTGTATTTCTTCAATTTTAATCAATAAACCTATGATTGTGCAAGTATCCTTACAAATTGGTATCATCAATCGAATGGAGTCATTTTTATGGCAGTTCTTCCTAAGATTCCGTATGCTAAATAAATTGAAATCTCATTTCTCAAACTAATTCCTAACTAGATTTATCGGCTACAACATTAATACTTCATATAAACTACTTAGTAATGTGCTTTAGATAATAGATATGAAAAGAAGACAAGACTAATTCAGATTTTTTGAGTTCAACAATGATTGGGGTGGGGGAGTTGAATTCCCCTGAGCTATTACTCGTGTGGCGTACAAGACTGTATACAAATAAGGTGGTAATCAAATTATAAAAGATAAAAATGATTGTGAAGAGGTTAAGTGATCCCTAGACTTCAGATATTTTCATGGACAGTTTTTAATCCCGTCTTATCATCTATCTTCTTGTTACAGAAACAATATAGCTTATCATCTCTTAATAATAAAAAAATGCTTTCCAGATATCTCTTTACACCTTCAACAACCATATTTATTTTCAAAATATCCATAGAAAATTAGCTTTAGCCTTTCACATAGAGCACAATAACTTACCAATCAGTTTGTAGAATTTCGTTCCTTAGCCTTGTTAGAGAAGCTAGACTTAGTCTAGGGATAACATCATCCTGCCCAAGGTAAAGAAGCCGGAGACTTAAAGAAGCAACAAAATGAAATAAGTACTAACAAAATAAAACTCTAGATTTTTTTTTCTTGTAAATGGTAGTTTTTTTTTCTAGAATGATATGATTTGAGGACTGCATGTGGCAAACCTGCATCACTACGGTGGTAACATAGTCAGAACAACTCTCAGCAAGTTCCCTCGAAACGCAAGGCGGTGTTGCAAATGCAATGGCAGAAACAACATCAGGGCTAAATCCAAGTTCCTTATCTGACTTTTTACGAAGCATTACAGCTAGTAACGAAGCTATAGCTCCACCAAGGGAATGACCCACCAGCCTTAACCTAAAACCCTGTTAATTAATTAGATACAATGCTAGCAGGGTGATGAAAGAATGTAAATAGTAAGCTAAAAGAATTTCAATAAACATAAGTACCACCTGATATTTCTCTAAGCATCTTCTTATCATTCTAATTTCATGATCAAGAAACCAACGAGCAGATTCAGAGGTTCCAAAGTGCGTAGAAAATCCTTCAGATGTCACTTCTCCATCACTTGATGTAGTAATATCAGTGATGAGATCATATAACGAGTGAGTTCCTCGAATTCCAAAGATTACAAGTTTTTTTCTAGTATCAACCCCTATATAATAACCGGGCCTCATGACACTAGAATCATTAACAAATTTCAATATGTTGCACTCTCGAAGCATGGTGCTTCTTGCAAGCTTAGCTGCAGAATTTTTATAACAACCTTTAGCTAGTTCAAGGTAGTAAATAAGGTCTTCAACCTGATTCACAAAGCAATGACTCATAAGATCTTCAATTGAAGTTCACAACGGTAAAAAAATTCTTAAATAGAAGTTTCCTATAAAAAAAAATAAAATCTTAAATAGAAAACAAAAAGGTGGCAAAAACATAATCTTAAATTTTCAATGAATTTGAAAAAAAAGATGGATTACAATTGCATCTGAAGATATCTGAACACCCTTAATATCTGCCAATGGATTTGTTGAAGCCTGCCGGAGATATATAAGGTATAACCCAATTGTAAGATCACTCAAGCTCCACTCCTGGATTCCCATCTTACTTCGCTGGATACTTGCAATGATTTCTGAAACAGAACGACTTCTAGGTGGAATTTGATTTTGAATTCCATTTCCTGTGGCCAGTCAAAAATTTTATTAGCCTTCAAAATCATTGTTGGATCATGTGAAACTTAAATCACCAATCAACCAAAAAGTTAAGTTTATAGGTTGGAGTAAATTAATTATATCAACCAACACTCCCCCTCATCACTTGTAGGGGAGGAAATTTAAGAAATGCCCTACAAGTAGAATTCAAAGGAAGGAAACGACTTTGCAAGGGCTTGAACAAGTGACCTCCTGCTTTGATACCATGTCGAATCATATTAAATTACCAATCAACTAAAAAGCTTAGACTTATAGGTTGTAGTAAATTTAATTATATCAACCAACAACTATACTTAAACACCACCTGAACTTCAAAAATAACAGGAGCAGTACATCAAGACAGTTGGCTTTGTTTCCCACAAGATAGATGAGAAGTCATACTAACATAAACAGACCTGATGACAATGCCCACTTATACAATTGTGAAGCTGATTCGAGAGATTTCGCGAGCCATGCAAGCTCTAACCTCTGATTACTAATACTATCACTTATATCTTCAGCGCCAGAAAAGTACTTAGTAGGTTTAGAACCCTTATTGGTATTCTTCTCCATTTCTGACCTTATAGAAACTTCAGGTAGAGCTTCACCTTCTACACCTTTTTCCACCTTATCTGCTTTTGACCTCTTAAAATGTGTAAGAACACTATTCACAGTTAGTGAGCATGTCTGCCACCCCTGTTTCCTGAGAGAACTTCTGACATAATCTGCAGGATTGAAGAAATGACAATCCAAGTAAATACCATATCCCTATGAGTTATAAACCATATATACATTATAGCAATAAACCTTAAATTGATAGTTATGTTGCGCGATAGCTGGGCTCGACACTCATGGATATTTAATAAAAAAATCCTTCAATTCATAGCCAAGAAAGCCACTCTAAAATTTAAGTGTAACCCAAATCATACATATATGTAACTAATAAGAAAAAAAACCCCCGAGTTTTTTATTTTTTATTTTTAACTGAATTTCCATACTAGATCATAATTTATTTATTTTTGGAAACTGAGAAATCGAATGTTTTGTTCCACTATATCTGGGGCAACCACGTCCGTCCTAGGCCAGACATCGAGAGACATCGAAGAAATGGAGACACTTCCGTGTCTACAAATTAATGTCACAGTGAATCTCAAACTGGGACCTTTAAAGAAGCAGACCTTTGAAGCCCAAGCTTTCAACCAACGCACCACCACCCTTGATGAACTTCATACTAGATGATAATTAGAAGACGGAAAATCAGAATAATACCCTCTACAAGTTAGCCTTACAAACCTTTCCACGTTATGCACGGAACAGACCTACCCAAGACAGAAAAATCGCAAAAGGTTCATTCACATTCAAATCCATTTTACAGCAAAACTAATTAATCAAATAGTTATAAATCGATCCATTTCTAATGCCATTTTCCTTTTTTGTAAAAAACTAAAATATAGGTGAGAACAGTGGAATAGTCGTAAGCTAAGGCATTAATTCGGAAATCAAGAAACAAATACAAGCATTCAAACATTCATGAGAACAGTAACAATGGAAAGGAAATTTGACTTACAGAGGTCGTGAAGAAGTCGCTTCGCAGTTCCATTAATCATGACGGCGGCGGAGGGATTTGGTTGAGGAATTTCGTCGGCAAGAAATTGGCTCAAGAGAAGTGGGTTAGCGGCAGATCTTTGGCGGTTTTGAAGAAATGTGTCGAAATTGCTAGAGCTTTAGTGTTTATGACACGAAAAATTGGCTAAATTTGGGTTTTTTTTTTTAATAAAATTGTATAAAATTGGAAATGTTAATTTGTGATCTTTTACTATTACTAGTTAAAAAAAAAAAAAAAAAAAAGGTTTTTTAGTCCTATTTGAAATTTACTATTTTCAAATAAGGTTAAATTGGATTATAACAATTGATTTAATATGCCTCCAATTTTTTTAGTTTGAAATTTGAATGTTGAATGAATATAATTTTTATTGAAAAAAATCAATTTAAATAGTAATTGTTCCCACATGATAAAAAATAGTAAGAGGTCACGAGTAGAAAATGATCTTATTTGACCGCTATACATTACTAACATTAGAAAATGGAATAATCCAGAATCTCGAATCACTGACCAAACTGCTAAAGTAGCTAAAGTGGTCATAAACTCCGTCAATAAAATGGATTCTATGGAAAGTCCATCGATTCCCAATCTCCAGTAAAAATCCAAAAAAGGGAGCCATTTATAATCTTCCGACAGTTGGATTAATGGATAGTCTACTTCAAAATGATAACAAAATGCATGGGTTGTTAGAAGGAGCTCAAATACACACATACATATAGTATAGCATCTTATTACTTTATTTCCTCTATGAGGAAAAAAGAAAAGTAATAAACCCGAAAATATTGAAAAAACTACAACTATTGTTAACCAAGGAAAATAATTCGTAGTAAAAACAAGAAACACTTGGACTAAAAAAACCCATATTCGAAAATAGTAAGGAAAAAAATTATGGATAAAACTCTCTTTTTTTTTTATGGATGGAAATCTCTAACATCGAGGTCATTAATACAAGATTTCGATTGAGTTATGTTCATTTCGATGATCCATAATAAAATTATGGGTGTTGGATGAGTTTATATGTATTTAAACTATTTTTTTGATATAAAATTATTATTTTTTTCGCTTTTGATGAATATAACTCATAGACCAAGGTTTTTTTTGAATTTTTGAATTTTATAATAATTAGAGGTGGGGATTTATACCCATGACGTTTTTTTTTTTTTTGTCATTGTCACTTGTTGACCCTTTCCTTTTTAGTTACTCTTTCACTAACAACCTTTATTTAGTCAAAATATAAGAGTAAAAACATTTGAATGGAAGATGGACTTGTAGAATTAATAAATAAAATATTTAATAATTCCTTTTTTGCTATTACTCTCAAGTAATATAAAAGTCAAATATCAATTTTTTGACTCCCGTGGAGTTGAAATAGATTACCACTAAACAAAATAATCAACTGCACCACCGATGCATTCAAAAACTTTTGTTTGAATTTCTACTTGCCATAAGATATTGTATAAAGTGAATGAATTTTGGTAAGGGTTATAATGTCTTCTTCCTAGCCAGTTCGAAGACAATAAGGATAAAATTTATGGTCGCCACCTTCAAATTTTATTATGTATCTTAATTTTAATTATAATAGCTTGAATCAAAGTGTTACTGTTAGCCGACTAAATACTTGCAAGGTAGAAAAGGAAATAAAATTTGTATTTATTGAAAGAGACTAAAGTTAGAGTAAGTCTAATAATTTTTTACATCTATAATAATTTTTTTTTTCTTTTCATTTTCCATATTTAGATTTTAATATTTACATAATAATATAATTAAATTAATTTTTAAGTTGACATGATTTCACATAGTTTTCTAAATCAAATTTGTTGTTAATTTACCAACCACTCATCACCCACTTGTTGAACTAAAAAAAAATCGTAACTTTTACCGAAGGACTTAATAATCTAAACTTTTGAGTTTAACAATTGAGAATGTAGATAACTTTCAAATGTTTAATGGGCAACAACAAATTATTATCAATCAAGTTTGTTAATAAACACAATTATTACTTATCTTTTCTTTTTTGGAGGGAGAAATAAATAGTTATCAAACATTATTATTATTAATATTATTTAATAAGTATCAAAGATGATTGTTTACTGTTCTCAAAATACAGAAAACGTGAAATAAAAATAGAAAAATAAAACAAAAACGTTATCAAACTCAACCTATGTAATCATTTTATTGCCTTTTTTTTCAAATGGAAAGTAAAACAGAATATGAGTAAAATCTTAAGGGCACATGTCCATTCTTAATGAACAAAGAAGATTATAACTTAATCCCTTACTGAACAAAGAAGATTAAAACTCAATCCCCAAATCCATAAAATAAATTTGGAGTGTTCATCAATGAAAAATTGGCAAAAGAAAGTGATTACATAGAGAGTCCAGATCTGATACAATTTGCTCTTTCAGTCAGGCCTTGTGATTTTTCGCCATATCATCGACATCCAGTTCGATTTCCAATATGGGTGAATCCTTTTTCATGCTAAAATAACTGAAAACCAGAACAACTCAGTCAGTCTCAAGAACACTTCTGTATTTATTTACTTTATATATATATATATGTGTGTGTGTGTGTGCGCGCACGCGCCCGCGGAGTGTATAGTGGCTAACCTATTCTGCACGGGGCCGTGATCGACTGCAGTTCGTAGGCAATATATGGCTCGGCCTACAATATCCGACAATGGAACTGGACCAAATGTTCGACTGTCGTACGCTTCCTGCCATTTGATAAATGAGAAGAAAGGGGTGACTAAAAAGAGAAAAACAAATTGTGAAGTTCAAAAAACTATTTATGGTCCAAAATTATTACCTAAGAAGCTACCTGGTCCAAAAAATAATAGAGTTATAAAAAAAATACAAATACGTTATGTTTTTTTACTATAAGACACGAAATATTTTCATTGATAAAAATGAAAGTTTATGCAAATTGTGTTCGGCCAAAAAATCAACGAAAACTAAAAGCAGCCATTGGCAAAAAATGTGAAAGGGCACAACAATGCCAGCAAAGCTTTATAAAAATGTATAGAATGAAGGTTGTGGGGGTGGTAGGTGCTCTTAAGATTTCATAATTACAAAAATAAAACTCAAACTCA
This sequence comes from Sechiopsis laciniata, assembly GCA_037833695.1. Classification (NCBI taxonomy): domain Eukaryota; kingdom Viridiplantae; phylum Streptophyta; class Magnoliopsida; order Cucurbitales; family Cucurbitaceae; genus Sechiopsis; species Sechiopsis laciniata. The sequence goes on from JBBMKA010000002.1 coordinate 226,812, forward strand.
AACTCAACTGCACCAGCAAACCTCAGATGGAAAAATAACCAAAAGGGTATAATGATTCAAATGAGCCAAAAATGATTGCTTCAACAATGTACAGCAGAATTATGGTAAATGTAATTGTATGGTGGTACCTTGGGCTTCAACTTCTCATTATCTGCCAACAACCAGCACTGATCCTTCTCAAGAACGAAAGGCTCATCTTTCTCATCAGTAGACACCAATTCATGCCCTTCAACTGCAGCCAATCTTCTTACAAGATAGTTCTCTGGTTTCTCTGGCTCCTTTACTACCACGACGTCTCCGACAAAGACTCGCCTGTGTGGAATAAGAGAATTGGATATTTTATAAGCTAAGTGATCAAGCATAGAAGTAGGAATCTAAATTACAGGTTATAAGTAGAATGTATATACAATGACTCAAATTCTAGTTTCTACCCCATAAACCATGAAGGATTCGCATTCATCATTATGCTGTTTGAGATGTACTTGCAAGTTGTACCAATGGGAAACTGGAAAAAAGGGGGGCCCCGTCCATTGCCGAATGTTGAGGTTGATCTTCAAACCTGAGATTTGGGAATCGGGAGAAGAGGATAGAGAGAATGGGGTGGGATAAAAATTGGTTTCATTATGGCAAGGGCATTCGGCCGCACTCAAATTGACAATATGTGCTTATTTAGCGAAATATGCAACCTTAATGAAGGTGTGGTCTTGAGGGACTTGTCCACAAAGGGGAGAATCTTTTGAACTTCGCTAAAAAATCAACCTACAAGAAACTTGTTCACAAAGAAAATATGATGCGGGATGGAATCTAAATGGTGATAGAATCTGCCTTTTTCCACAAAATAATATCGGCCAGGAAAAGGGAGAACTTCAACTATATATTTTGAGACACAAGCTTAGTCTCAAGTACAAAAAATGGAGAACATATTTTGTGATTTTCTCAAAAATGAAGATACAGAGTGGTTCTTTAATTTTTTCTAGGACCTATTTATTGTCTTGGAGACCTTTTCCTCAAAAACAGGCAGTGGATAATTGGGGTGATAAGAAAGTTTCTAGATCAGATGGATATAACAGTAAATTTTGCAGAACCGGAATGGACTTTGCACATTCCAAAACTTTTGTCACAAAAGCAAGGTTAACTATATTGTTAATGAAACATTAAAGCCCTTATTTATTGAAACGAAGAATACATAAAATTGACGATGCCAGGATATAGACAGAGTTAAGCTCCTATTTTCAACATCCTTTCTCCAACAGGGAGACAATGGATGTGTTTGCCATGCTTTCTTTTTAGGGAGAGTTTTATTGTATCCAAGGCATAGTGATGTTCGATAATGGGGCCCTAGCCCATCTAAGGGTTCTTTCATGTCGGTCTTCGTTTCTTTGCCTGGTGAATTCTTCATCTTCTTCTTTGGAGGATCCGGTGTTGTCTCAAAAAATTCGAAAGAAAGTTTAAGTTTTTACTTAAAAGGTTCTCCACGATAAGGTTAGAATGTTAGGATTTTAAGGAAGGTTCCCTCCTTCCTTAAAGTGGCCTAGTTGTCCTATTACAAGAAGGGGGAACAGAAGATCACAATCACCTTCTTTGGCACTTTGGCACTGTGTAGAATAGGTTATTGAGAAGTTTGCCATCGTTTTGGCGAGACTGAGGGATTACAATGGTATGATAGTGAAAGTTCTTTGTGCACCTCCCTTCCTTGACCAAGAGGAATCTGTGTGGCATGCTAGGGTGTGTTATTTTATGAGAGAAATAAGGAGAAATAATAGAATCTTTAGAGGCTGGGAATATTTGGAGTGATATTTGAGCTCTCAAGCCTCTGTTTTTGAGATCTTTTGTAATTATTTATTGTAAGTGTTATTTTACTTAACATAAGGCCATTCTTGTAGAGCGCCTTACGCGCTGCTTTTTTTGTGCACTTTTGTTCTTTCATTATTTTCTGCATAAAAATTGGTTTATCATAAAAAGAAATAAGATACATCAAACCCTAGCCAAAAAATTCTAAGATCCTTTTAAAGGGGTTATAGCAAACTTGACTTTTTTTTAACAAGAAACAATACCGATAGATGAAAAAAGACTATTGCTTAGAGAAACATGCTCCACGAGGAAGCAAAGAAAAGCAATAAAACAAAAATAAAGACGGTAAAAGGAGAAAAGAAAAACACATCAGGAAGTAAATGGTAAGCTGAGAAAGAACCAAACAACAGATATGGAACCCAACTAAGAGAAAAGCTTTTTTTTTATATAGGAAACAGAGACAGCTTTCATTGATAAATGAAATTGATACAAAAAAGTTGTGTAGATATAATTACAGAAAACTTTGCCA
>JBBMKA010000002.1:229231-242918 GCA_037833695.1 Sechiopsis laciniata
AGATTTCGAGGAGGCCATTGTACAGTAATGAACCAGATATCAAGACAACTGTATATGGATCACAAAAAAATACAAACTAGGTACCTCGTGAAAAAACTTTAGAGAAAGTTTTGCTGCAGCGAAATTAGAAGCGGCAAAAGGATTCGCTGAAGCGAAGACTGTGTGCAGCAGAATAAAGAGCGGCAAAAGGATTCGTTCAGGAGAAGACAGTGTGCAGAAGCAGCAAAATTAGACGCAGCAGAAGGGTTCGCTGATGCGAATCGGGCGACTGACGACCAGAAGGAGCCACGGCAGCGAAGATCGGTAGCACAGCAATGGAGGTTCGCACGAGCGAATAGGGCGATTGATGATCGGAAGGAGTCGCGGCAGCGAGGAGTCGATCGATCGAAAATGATCGATTGAGAGAGAGAGGTTCCGACGATCGGAGCGAGAGCGACGCCTGGGAGTTTTGCTGCAGCGAAGGTCGGAGCGACCGAGCGAAAAGAGATAGTTTTTTTTTTTTTAAACCTGCTATGATACCAAGTTGAATTATGTTAAACCACCAATCAATCCAAAAGCCTAAGCTGATGGATTGGGGTAAATTTAATTATATCAACCAACAATAAATAAGAAGGAGAGGGAGGCAAGGATATATTGAGAAGTATTGAGATAGTGAATATCTAGGACTTGAGAGCGATCTCAAGATAAGGAAGATCCAAGTACCTCAAACACTTGAGTTATTTTGTATCTTTATTATCTTTCTATTATAATATATATTAGGTTCTTACCACTAATCTAATAAAAGCCTTCAAGGCAACCTTAAGTTAAAAATCAAACTAAGCAAACTTTAAATGTCTACCGTGGTAGGTCTACAATCTTTTAGGGGCCCAAATAATTGGAAGTGGTTTTAGCATTTTTAAAAGAACCTTTTCTTTTATGGAGGAAGGTGACAAGATCAAGATCTATATCGATATCAAAAGATAAAGAAACTACAAGATGAGTCACGTTTTAATAGGAACTTGGAACCTCCCCTCTCTAGTTAATACTCACTTGAGCCCACTAAGACTTCACTCAATATCTGGATATCTCTTCTACCTCTCCCTCTCAACCTCTCTATTTATAACAAAATTCGGCCAAACGGAACTAGGCAAGCAAGAGAACTTCAGACTAATAGCCAAATTGAGAAATTGCCTCAAAATAGAGAAACATCTAACCAAAAGGACCTCGACATCCCTTTAGTTGAAGGCCACAAACATTGACAATGCTAGCAAAAGTTTCAAAAACTTCAACTAACTGAGCACACTGCTGGTTCGAAAAGGGGAGCTCGGGAGAAGAAATGGCTAGATCAGCTGAATCGGAAGGAGAAACAAACTCCTCAAAAGGCAGGAATCTATCTTCATCAAGAAAATTAATTGTAGAATCAATGCTACTGACGCTTACGTCATCTTCCGAGACCGATTCAAGGTGCGGAGGGACTGAGGCATGATTGACAACCCCATGGATCATACAGCTATTAAAGCTTGAGGGAATGTATAAGTTTGCAACTGCCACTTTTATTATTATATAAGAATCCCAACTTTCAATTTCATTGAGAAAAAAATAGACGTACATACAAAAAAACCAAGCCCACGAAACAAATCCATTTAAAGGAAGGAGTTTCAATCAAGTCAACAAAAATACATAACGTATAATATATAACTGCCACTTATACACTATTGAATGTATAAAGAATAAAATAAAACTATTTTGGACTATTTTCCAAGGTGGTAGTCACACTGAATAATTTCTCTTCAAGAAGAAAAGGCAATCAAACGAATGTGGAATATTATTTTACTTCAATCCTCCTCACACGTGTATAGAAATTAATAATTTTTGTAATCATTCTCTTTCCATTTTGCAGAACAATTGGACCCCTTCAAAACTCTTTGGTCTTTAAACTATATAATATTTTCTTAATGAAGCTTGTTTCTCACCAATTAATAATAATCACTAAATTACAAAAAAGTAGAGTAGGGGACTGACTTCACTTTATTCAGATGATCAATTTGAAGGTGATCGATTAGAACTAAATCAAAAGAACCAAATGTTGAGAAATTGGAACCATAACCTGATTTGGGATTTAGATAAAATATGCATTGCTTAACTATGGTTGAATTTAGATTGATATAATTCTATCGCCAAACATATAATTTGCAAGCATTTTAAATCTGAGACAAAAATATGAAATTTATGTTTAGTAAGAGAGAATGGATATTTTATACTAAAAAGAAAACAAAGTTTACGTTGGATCTGCAGCAGGTAATTTGCGCACGAGAAGCGTTCCCCCTGTTTCAGCTACAGTTGGGGCCATCTCATGTCCTTTAATCCAGTGTAAGTATGTGAGCTTTCCCTGAAGTAAATTCTTCCAAACAGCATCACCTACTTCTTTGTCAGTAATTTGACCTCCTTTATAGTTCTGCATGAGTAAATATTCTTCTCATAATTGTTTATAAAAAAAATAGTCGAAAGGTTTAAATGGTTAAGACATCCCTACTTGTTTCCAATCAAACACTCCTTAAAGTTCAAAAGTTTCATAGCTGTGAACCAAGAAACTAATTGAGAAATAACTACAAGCTAATCCAAAAAGGAAAAAAATGCACTAAAAGTGAATGGAGAAATAAGCATCATAAGATTTGCAAATAGAATAGATAAATCAGAATATCTAAGACAATCCAGCAAGAAAAGTATGATAATGAATATTCAAGAATTCACATTAGCTATGAACCATTGTTTGTCCTCGCATAAAGTTTAATTATAGAGTCCTAGCATCTCACACACTCATTCAACGTAGAAAGTCCTAGTTGGCTCAAACTTCTCAAACATTAGAAATATTTTTCTATAAGAAACACTCATTCAGAAAAAGGAAAATATGTGATAAACATCCTCCCACACTCAAAGCCAAATGAGATAACAAAAAGTACTTTCCCACTTCAACTTGGGTTGATAGAAAGAACAAAAAATATATAGAAGACTACAATAGAAGGCCAAGAAACCAATTATATGTTGAAACTCAAGAAGAGCTATTATTTCCATTTGAAAGACTCGTCTATATTTCAGACAAAGAGATGATGTCCCTTGAGAAAAAAAAATAATTAAATGTTCACTGGATATCATATGAAAGAATTTAACTCTACGAGCATATTTTAAACTCTTTTAGGGCTTTATTCTTTTCTTTTTTAATGCACTAACTAATTTAACCAGCCCCATTACAGGTAAATGGTAACATGAGTTAATCATCAATCAAACCAACAAACCAATAATTACATCGAAAAGTATCCATTCAATAAACCAACAGCATTCTGCTGATTCATCCGTAAATAATGAGCCAATCAACTTTAAAAATGTTCGAAAAAATATAAATCCATTGTAGTAACCGAGAATCAATTGTCAAAAACTTATAAACAATAAACAAATCCAACCATCATGGAGTGGCTTAGTGATAAAAAATGACCTTAAAGTTTTTTTTTTTTGAAACAGGGAAGTGGAGCGAACACTATACGCAGGATAACCACGCCCGTCCCTAATCCAGGCACCAGTCGATATCGAAGGAATGAAAACACAGGAGGTGTCTACAAATTAATGTTATGGGTGAGTCTCGAACCCAGAATTTTGAGGAGCACACCTTCAAAGTCCAAGCCTTCGACCACCGCCCCTTGGAGACAACCTTAAACTAATTAAGAGGTGATTTGGTCACGTCCTTATAAATTAATTTTCTATAATTTACCGACATCTAAATGTTGTAGGGTCAGCCAATATGTCCATGAGAATAGTCGAGGTAGGCATAAGCTATCCCATAGACTCACTAATATCAAAAAACAATAACCCACGAGACAAATTGGCGATCGAAAACAAAAACAACAAAACAAAGAAATACAAGTTGAGATCAGAACTTGCAGAATTAAATTTCCAACAACGCTTGAAAAAAAAAAAGAGAAGAAACCCAAAGCCGAATTGTAAACAAGAGGGCAAGAGAAACAATATTGTTCTAAAGAATTTGGAGCAACGTTACCAACATGAATGATCAGAACAAGGAACCCAGCTTATAAACAATGATTCAAACAAAACCCATATGAAAAACCGAAGAATAGGATAGAAAGTAACCTTCCAGCTGAGAGAAACTGAGTACTCGAGCTTGTGGGCTATGTAACGGAACCAAGTTGAGAGAGAAGCCATTTTCAAAGATCCTAAACCCTAATTCTCTAATTCTCTAATTCTCAGGTGGTTGAATTTGCATAAACTTTCTTCTCCTCAAACTAAAACCCCATTTAGAGATCAAACAAAATAAAATCTGCTCTTCTCCTTCGTCGGTTTTTTGCAATTACAGTGCAACGAGATTGTTCTTGGCTCCTTTACAAATACGAGAAATCGGAGTTTTTTTTTCTGATGACAAAAATCAAATTATACCCTAATATCAATTAAATCCCTAAATAATAATGGGATTAATTTAAAACCCTAGTTTGTACCCTAGTTTATATATATAACATTTATTCAAAAATAAATAGTTCACATGTGTCCATTATGGTAATTATATGTGTTTGGGAGATTTCAATAAATAGTTAGCATACACCGTAGAAATACTTCCCAACACAAATGTGAAAAAAGAGACTTACTTATGCACGTATGTATCATCATTTGGGGTATGTCTGGGGCACCGTTTATGTAAACGGCCGGATTGGTTATAATAACTCAACTCGTGTTTGCCCCACCGTTTATTATAAACGGTGATTACCTAAATTTACGTGCCCATTTATCTAAACATACGTGCAAGTTTATCTAAACTTTATATTTTTATGAATATTGACTATAAATTTCCCTTAAAACATTAAGATTTTGGAAAAAGAATCTAAAAAAGAAAAGATTTTGTGAAGAATAAAGAAAACAAAACTTGAGGTCAATATTAACTTAAAAAAATAATTTCTAATTCATAACTACATCGATATATAAGTGAAATAGAATATGAAAAAAAAAATCATTTTTTCATTTTTTTTTATTATGTTCAATATTAATTATAAGTTTATTAAAAAAAAAATTTAATTATTTGTTAATTTTTTAATTTAAATTTAATTAACTAAAAAAAATTGTAAAAAAAAATTTCATAACTCTTCTTACAATAACATGCACCCCAAACACCGTTTATCATAACCCCTCTTATAATAACCTGCACCTCAAACACTGTTTACTTTTATCATAACCCTCAAACGCACCCTTGGTGTGACATAACTTTTATATTAAAAATTTAATGAAAAAAAAATATAAAATAAATTTAAAAACCATTTATGAGGCACCAAATGATGCCACGTATATGCATAAGTAGAGTGTCTTACACATATGCAGGGAAGTATTTTACCATATAGAGCTAATACTTGTTATGGGTGAAATTCGTGGTCAAGACCTAATGAAATTCACGAGTTCAATTACAAAGAGGTTAAACCCAATAACGAGCTCGGCCCGGTTCACAAGCCCAAATCTTATTCCTTGAGCTATACAAAAAGGTCTGCATGCCTATAAATAGTTAGTTGAGAGTCTAACAAAAGGTAAGCTATTTTAAACTCTAGAGACGACTCATCTACACTTTTTGACCTACACTGACTTAGGCATTAGAGACGACATGGCTCGCACCACGCCAGTGTCCAGTTCATTATTATTTCTTTGCAAGCATTCGTCCCAACGAAATACAAAGTCACAGTTGATCTCGAAGATGAATTTTTGGCATCAACAGTTGGTGCCGTCTATGGAGACGAGTTCATGCTTTACTAAAAAACTACAATAATTTTCTGATGCCGCACTTCACCATTGAAGATGAGTATGAGTCATAGTAACCGCTTACCAAAAATTCAATCGGATGAGGTGAGGGCTATTAAGAGGATAGCCACGTGAAAAAACTACTCCAAATATAGGGCACGACACAGGCGCAGAAGGAGTGACACAAGCTGCTGCAGCAGGCTCGATGACCCAAAGGTAACCGCATTTTTTGTCATAAAAGAGATTTCGCGCAGGTTCTGTATTTCGACATTTTCTAATTAACCAACCGTTGGATCGAGGTAAAATTATATACAACACAAAGATCTTCAATTTGAACGGTGGAGATCGAGTTTAGACTTTTCTAAAGTGAGATTCGAGAGTACTCTAAAGGGAAAAATAGAGCAGAAAAATAGGTTATGTCCAGGTTTTGTATTTCGGCGTTTTAAAATTAACCAACTGTTGGATCGAGCTGAAATTACAATATGTTATTGTAACACAAAGATCTTCAATCTGAACGGTGGAGATTGCGTTTGGATCTTTCTATGACAAGATTCGATAGCACAAGTGAAGAAAAATAAAGCGTCGTAAGAGCAGAAAAAGGGGTTCTGCCCAAGTTCAGTATTTTGGCGTTTTCAAATTAATGAACCGTCGGATCGAGTCAAAATTTAAATATGGTTCGGCACACAAAGAGTTTCAATTTGAATGGTGGAGATTGAGTTTGATTTTTTCTAAAGCCAGATTTAAGAACACAAGTAAACAAAAATAGGGCCACGTTCGAGATTGAAATGGTTTGGTGCCACAAAGTCCATAAGGCACATAGACAACTATGACACAAGAAGTCTCCATGGACCCAACGACGTGCCTCCAAGTCCCAGAGCCATTAAAACACTAAAGGCTCCCTAGCTCTAACTACGCAGTCTAGTTTCATGACCCAAAAGATACTCACAATCTTAACACGATACCGAGAAGTTGAAGCCTAAGAGTGGGGGCAACTATCATAGGTAAAATTAATGTTTATTCCCAACAATTTGGATAAGGCTAAGTATGAGCTATCTAGGGCTACAGAATTGATAAGACTAAGTGCGAGTTATCCAATTCTACAAGTTAAATCAGGCTAAGCATGAGCTATCTAGTAGTACAAATTGGATAAGGCTAAGTATGAGCTATCCAGTGTTACAGAATGGAAAAGGCTAAATGCAAGCAATCCAGTAGTATAAGTTGGGTAAGATTAAGTATGAGCTATCTAGTGCTAGAGAATTGAAAAGGCTAAATGCAAGCGATCCAGTAGTATAAGTTGGATAAGGCTAAGTATGAGTTATCTAGTGCTACAGAATGGAAAATGCTAAATGCAAGCGATATAGTAGTATAAGTTGGATAAGTCTAAGTATGAGATATCCAGTGGTACATAATGGCAAACACTTTTAGGAGATTATTCAATCTCAAAAGTGTCTCAATTATAGAAAACATTTTTAGGAGATTATTCATTTAATCCCCAAAAATGTAAAATTATAGAAAACACTTTAGAAGATTATTAAATCTCAAAAGTGTCATAATTATAGAAAACATTTTTAGGAGATTATTTATTTAATCCAAAAAAATGTAAAATTATGGAAACACTTTTAGGAGATTATTAAATCACAAAAGTGTCTCAATTATAGATTTTTTTTTTATAAAATTATTCATTTAATCCTAAAAATGTAAAAATATGGAAAACACTTTTAAGAGATAATTAAATCTCAAAAGTGTCTCAATTATAAAATACATTTTTAGGAGATTATTCATTTAATCCTAAAAATGTAAAATTATGGAAAACACTTTTAGGAGATTATTAAATCTCAAAAGTGTCTCAAATTATGGAAAACCTAAATTAATGAACCTATACTCTTGAAATTAAGACTAAATACCTTGTCTAAACTCAAGAGTGGGGGCAACTGTTCTGGGTGAAATTCGTGGTCAAGACCTAATGAAACTTACGACTTCAATTACAAGAGGTTAGACCCAATAACGGGCTCAGCCTGGTTCACAAACCCAAATCTTATTCCTAAAGCTAAACAGAAAGGCCTACATGCCTATAAATAGTCAGTTGAGAGCCTAACAAAAGGCAAGTTATTATAAACCCTAGAGACAACTCCTCTACACTTTTTAACCTACAATGACTTCGGCATCGGAGGCGACGTGGCTCGCACCACACCTGTGTCCAGTTCATTATTGTTTGTTTTGCAGGTATTTGTCCCAACGAAATACAAATTCACGGTTGATCTTGAAGACGAAATTTTGGCATCAACACATATGATCAAATTTGGCCAAGTTAAAGTTTTATTATTTGGTGAAATCGTCATAAGAAACATAAATTACTTTAATTTTTAAAAGGCAGTTTAGTATTATTGGCAGACGTTTGAGGTCTTCAAGATATATATCTTTAAAAATGTCAAAATTGAAAATTACGAGTGAGTTTAGTTGTAAAATATTTTATTATTTTTCGAGTCTAAGTTTGGACTAGAGTGCCTTCGAATGTATAGTGGGTAGTGGGATGAAATTTTGATTCCCCCTTATAAAAAACACACACATACAACTACAACTTTTAAATTTTATTATTTACAAAATTTGTCTTCAAGTTAATTTGGAGCCCGTTACATTAATGACTTTAATTGTTTCTAATTGCCATTGGGCATAATAAGTTTTCTTCAAGGTCCCAGGTTCGATACTCACCTGTGACATTACTCCTTCGATGTCTCCTAGTGCCTGGCCTAGAGACGAGCGTGGTTACCCTTGTTTAAGAAAAAAAAAAGTTGCATTTTTACATTCTAACTATTCCAATCCATGATTTTTTGGTAATGAACATACAATTATAAGCTATAGCTATGGTTGGCTAATGAGTTGCAATTGAATTTATCGTAATTCCTTATTCAACAATATAAATTAAAATTTTGAACTTTTTTTTTATATTCGTGATTTTTCAGATCAACTTATATACCCATCGACTATTTTTACGAGACAAACGACATATATGTCAAAGAAAATCATAAGAAATTATTTCCTAAGATAGGTAATTATCATAAATTAAACTTATAAAAATTTAAAAGATTAATTTATATCATTAAAAGATTAATTTATATCATTATATATTTGCGCACATATAAACTAATGTTTTTCATACGAGATTTAATAGAGTGTAAATTGATATGCTTAATAAAGTTTTGGGCAAGTTTGAGAGGGAGGATAGATTGAGAAGGGATGAAAAATTATGCATTTCCATGTTTGGGGGGAGGGAAATAGACAAGGAGGAAGGGACGGGATATGATCAGAAGGGAAGAGTTGGGAAGTTTCTTTTCTTTTTTCTTTTTTATTTTTTTTATAATCTTTAATTTAATTTAACATGTTTATTTTTAAGTTTTTAATAATTATATTTTTATTGTAGCATTTAATTACTTAATCATTTTTTTAATAATTTATATTTTTTAATTTTTCATTAACGTTTTAATTTATTTCATTTTTTTTTTACTCGAACTTGGATAATCTTTTAAATTACTTGGACAATTTTTTAAATTAAGAATTATAATTAATATCATCCACCAACTCATCCATTTAGTTTATATGACTATTTTATATATTATATTTTGTTTATTTGTATCTCTTTTCTTTAAAATATATTATTTACCATTTATTTTTTTGATATATCATGTTATTTAACCAACATTTCTAATTATTTATGGATTTGTATTTTTAGGAAAAAATGTATTTTAATATTTTACAACTTCAATTTAAATGATATTATGTTGAGAATTTAGATTTAAGATTAAGTTTCATAATCATAACTTATTGAATTATATTTAATTATTATACCCTACTTATATTTACCTTTTTCTTTTAAAATGTAATAATTATCATTTTTTTAAATATAAAATATTTCAAAATAATATTTACAATTATTTATACATTTGATTTTTTTCGAAAATAAAATTTGTTATGCAAAATATATATTAATAAATATTGACTTTATTATTCATCGAATTTAAGAATGAAAATATTATTCATCAAATTTTTTAAATGCATACATTTTTTTAAAACATTATTTTCGAGATAATCTAAATACATGTTTATATACTTTATTTTGGTAGAATAGAATAATTTTAAATCAATTAAGTATGTTTATATAGCTAAATTAACATGTTTTGATTGTATTTAAAAAAATATATATCACTGATGAATGATAAAATTAGTTAAATTATATTTATTTTAAAACAATATTCATCAATAAAAAAAAAAAAAAAATCAATTATGTCTATTATATTAAAAAACTACTAAATATTTATTTATTTATTATATATAAAAAAAACTTCAACTCTTCTCTTTCCATCCGTATTAGCTTATGGTTTTAATTGAAACAATCTTTAAAGTAATGGTACAAATTCTTGTAAAAATTACAATGGTACAATTTGTATTTTTTTAATACGTACAATTGGTTCGTGAAATTTACAAGTATCTAAGAGTTTTATTTTTATTTTTTTGGAAATTACAACTATCTAAAAGTTTTTATTGAATGTTTATAATATATATATATATATATATATATATATATATATATAATAGGTCAATAATATTTGGAGGTTGTAAGACTCGAATATATAATCTCCTCGTTATTATGTTGCACATAATACCAATAGAGTTTTGCTCTTGTTGACATTTAAAAATTGCTTGATAAACTTCTTAAACTTTTTATTTCAAGCCTATTAAATTTTTAAATTTTTATATTTTGTGCATAATCTTAAAAATAAGTTATTTTCTATGAAAGCGAGTGTTTATTATTAGAACAATACTTATCTAAAGATGGGTAAGTGTTTTGAAAATACTTATCCACTTTAGAACTACATATTTTTAGTTTTTTTTTAAAAAATGGTTTTGATTGGTAAGGAAAGAAATGTAAAAAAGTAAAAACATGTAGTTTATACTTACTCACATTTAGGTAAGTATTGCTCTTATTATTATATGAGGAATGCTTATGTTATCAATTTGTTGGTGTATACCTTCGACATACTTACCAACCTATATGCGTCTAATAAGAGCAATACTTACTTAAGTGTGAGTAAGTACTTATTCTTAGAACCACATATTTTCAAAATAGGTATCCACTCTTAAATAAATATTACTCGTATAATAATGTGTCACATATGATTTGACTAATGATAATGCATTACCCATGTGAACAACATTGTTCTCATATGTATTGGGAAGTATGTTCAATTTACACATCACCGTTGTAAGTATCATTCTTATTTTACATGTCAATGAAAGTGGACTTTTTCTTTTCTAAAAAATAAAGCTAGTTATGATTTTGTAAGCATGAGTTCTTTTTTCTGAAAGCAGAAAACATAAGCTTTTTTTTAGGGATTTTGCATGCATAATAAAAAATGGGAAAATATTTTCATCTATAGCACAAAATCAAAACTAATTTATTTGTAGCTCTAAATTAAATTCTATCACTAATAGAATTTTATTATTGATATACTCATTTTATCATTGATTGAATGAGATAGGTTTAGGTAAATTTCCTTTTTTCTAATACTTATTTGAAGAAACCCATTGGCACATCTAAAGAAAACCCATTGATTTTGTAATTAAAATATATATTTAAAAAAAAACCTTAAATACTAATAGCTCGTTTCTATGATGCATTCAATTTAAACAGTCAACTCATCCACACATCTAAAGAAAATGTGTTACCTATAAAAAACGAAAATCTAACAAATAATTATGTACCAAGGAGTTTTCGAGTTCAATTCTTGATATCCACCTATAAAACCTACTTAAGAATTAAGTTTCTACAATTTTTTTGATAACCAAATATAAAATATAAACCGCTTGTTCGGTTCAAACACTTGTGGATATAGAAAAACAAATGATAAGGCCATTTAGACAATAAATTTAACAAATCATAATGACAATCAAAACTCAATACAAAACTAGCCTAATTATTCATATACCGAGAAGCAATCAAGTAGGATAGAACAAATTGCTTTTGCTGTGTATTATCTACACTGAAATACTCTGTATTTTCTATTGATTAGGTGTCTTTTGTACACAAATTGTTGCGATAATCCCAACAAATTTGATGTGGGATTAAAGAATAAAAAGACAAGAAAAGAATATTAAACTTCAATGAAAAAATGATAACTATTCAGATCTGTTATCACCTATTTTCAGACCTGTTATTCACCTGGCTGCAAACTACGCTACCATGGACGAAGGCTCGGCTCCAAGGTCGATTGTCCTCCATCGTTGCTTGAAATTAATCGTCGGTTAAACCAAAGTCGGTCAAAGAATTTCGATGCAGAATGCAACATCCTACATTGGACCTATTTATACTAAAAAATTCCAACTGAGATTAGCTAATGAATCAGAGTTCCTGCTGTTTCATCCATTACATCGACTCTCTCCTCTCTTCAAGTACGTCAAGCTGAGATGTCGTTGAGTTCGAAAAGCTACCTTCAGAGGGCTGACAATGATTAGATGTATCAGATGCATCTGATGGCTCCGACTCGCCATCTGCCCGAAATGGTAATTCAAATCAGCCAGGTAGCATTGCAATGGGATGATTTGGTAATAAGTTGTGTGAAAAGTGAGTGAAAAAGGAAAGTGTTGTTGCATACCAAAGAGTGACTTGACTGAGGGTCTCTTTGGTTTGCTGCTTTTTTTCTTCAATTCAGCTACAAACAGAGAAAATCAATTTCCATGAGCGATTTTCCTCTTTAGAACATGCCAACTAGAACTTGGAGCGAAAATGTGTGAATTTAAAAATGCTTGAAGAATGAGAGAAAAATAGGTAAGAGACATAAGACATATTCCTTCAAAACATTTTTAAATTGAAGTGCAAGATGTTAAATACTGAAATATGCGTGGCACTAAAATTGACCTCATTATTAGCGTGAAATGATTTAGAGGATGTTTGAGGCAAGAAGAATAAAAATAATTATGAGAAGGGTAAGAAATAGAAGGAGAATATAAAGGAGAATGACTATCTCGGTTTGAGGTGACGAGAATGATTATGGAAAGAATCATTCCTTGTGTTTAGGTGAAGAGAATAATTATGAGGAGAGTAAAAATAGTATGGGAAAAATAAAAAGTGGTTATAGAGAAAATGAAAAAAGGGGTTATAGGGAGAATGAAAAAAAGGTTATAGGGAGAATGAAAAAGTGGTTACGGGGAAAATAAAAAAATAGTTACGGAGAGAATAAAAGGCGTTTATGAAGAAATGAGATTATGGAAAGAATGATTTTCGATGGCTTAGACGTGGATAAGAGAATTGTTTTCCCCGTAACCATTCTCATCCTCCTTCACCGAGACAACTCCTTAATTGGATTAATATATATATAAAAGAGTGCTGACTCATAATTCAAAAGTGAGTGATTCGTTAGTAGTCCCAAGAACATCAATATAAAATGATAAGTTGGCAATATCTACTTATCAAGCCAGAAAGTAAATATTTCAAACTATATGTCAGACATACCCATCCCAGGCAATTGATAATCGTTGACAATTTCGAAGTTCTTATAAGTGTATCCAACAAAGTTGATGTCCTTAGATGAGAGCATCTGAGGCAAAACAAATCAAAATGGGAATTAGAGAACGATAATAGAAACATACTTTGTAAATTTAAGAAATCACATCAATCTTAGAATGGAAAGAAATATTTGGTTTGGTAATTTAGCAGGAATTTTAGAAAATCAAAGTTCATTTTAGTTATTGTTATTACTAAATGTTGAATTGTGTTAAACCACCAATCAATCCAAAAGCCTAAGCTAATGGATTGGGGTGAATTTAATTATATCAACCAACACTCCCCCTCACTTGTAGGCTTTGAAATTTGAGAAATACCCTACAAGTGGAATTTAATTTTAATTGGGGAGGAAACGACTTGGCAGGGATTCGA
>JBBMKA010000002.1:243018-279723 GCA_037833695.1 Sechiopsis laciniata
TATATATTCAAGGACTATATAGGTAAAATATTTAAGGAAAAAGGACTAGATTCATTAAATAACCAAAAAAACAAGGCTACAAATGAGCCATATGAAACATGTAAGCAAATAAAGCGGGTTTGGTTTCTAACATCTCTTTTTGTCCCATAACAAATTCTTGAAGGGAATCTCTCATCTCCCAAAAGAGTTTAAAGTTTTTGAAGATCAAAAGGAAATATGAAAACAATTATAAACCACAAAAGAAAAAATGTTCAAAAGGGCAATAGTTGCAAAATCTCTTGTTGTCTCTTGGAATTCAAGATTTGAGACGAATGTGGGTGTTTTTCGATATATAGTGGAGCAAACTATTAAGCAAAATGACTGTCTACAAGTACACTGACTCAAATTTTTCGATCATAAAAAACCCACAATAACATGAATTAAGAAAGAATGTAAATTAAATTTATAGCCCATTAAGTAGACCTAAGTTCATTAGGTATTCATTATAATATATATACACCTTACCTCTCCTCCTCCATCAATCACCATTTTTCTTCATAATAATTGCTCTTTTTCACATTAATCCCTGAAAGAGTCTCATAAATGGCTGCCTCTTCTTCTTCTCCATGTGGAGCTTGCAAGTTTCTTAGAAGAAAGTGTGTCAATGGCTGCATCTTCGCACCTTACTTCCGCCACGAACTCGGCACCTCTCACTTCTCCGCCATCCACAAAGTTTTCGGTGCAAGCAATGCCTCCAAGCTTCTCGCTCACCTCCCCGTCTCCCACCGCTGCGAAGCAGCCATGACGATCTCCTACGAAGCTCAAGCGAGACTTCAAGATCCGATCTACGGTTGTGTCTCACATATTTTTGCCCTCCAACAACAGGTTTGTTCTTTCTTTAGCATCATACGTAAGGCAATTAACCCTAATCTATCATAAACTCTTAGATTTAGTTCTAATTTAGTATTTTATAAAAGTGACATTAAATAATACAAGTAAATGATCGATCTTACACCTAACTCATCAGCTTAAGTTTTTGGATTTTTATTCCTTGATTATCGAAACCCTAATTTTGAGAATTGATTTTGATCCTTGTTTGAATGGTTGGAGAAATGGTAGGCTATGAATTTAAGGGCTCAAGCTGCTTATTTGAGAGAACAAGCAACTCAAATCCTTCTCAACAGCTATATTACAAGAAACCCTAATGAATTACTGTACGAAAATTCTCCAATTTATTCCGACGAGCAATTACAAGATCTTCAAAGTTGGCTTCTGGTTGAGAGCTGCAGCACCGCCGTGCCGGAGTTTGAGCCTACGGCGGTGCCGTACGTTGAGATTGGCGTCGCCAATTCAAATCTCGCCGGAGATTTCTGCTGCTAGGGGATTATTGTGGATCGTTCGATCTCCTAGGTTCTTTGGATTTTCAGATCAACGGCTACCAATAAAATGGAAGTATGGGTGTCTTTGTGAAAATCTGAATTTCTTTTTTGTTTTATTTTCTGAATTTCCTTTTTGTTTTTTCTCAATTTATCTTTTGTTCTGTCTGTGTTTGCGTGTGATAATGATCTGTAAAATTAAATATGAAAAAAGAACCCTAAATGTTGAGAAGTTTCCGTGGGGAACCCTACGTGTTTTTTTTTTCAATGGGCTTGGCCATTATTTAATAAAGATTTTAAGAAATAACAAAATGCAAAATAAATATCAATGGTGTGGAGGAAATTATAAAAATAACAAAATACAAAATACATATCATTTATTTTTGTATAAATATAAGAACTAAGTTCATATTTTCTTTTCCACAAAAAAAAAAGAGTTCTTATTTTCTTATAATTCTCAAAAATAAAAAAATAAAAAAGATATTTTCTTATAGAATATTATTACAGTTTTTTAACCTAATTGATTTTTTTTTCGAGTAAAATAACTTTAGTGACGTGATTTGTAACTTAGCAAATAGATTACAATTTCAAATCTCTCAACAAAAAAATAAATAAATAAAAACTTAATCATAGCCATTCATATAGTGGTCTTGTGGTCATCGTTTCCATGAGAGCCTCTTTGTGTTCGAAAAGTAGTATTTTCAATTTTTGTTCTACCGCATCCATTGTTTTAAATTGAAAAGCCTCTATGTAATTGGATAGTCTTTTTGTTTTTACTGTATGTTTCTTATATACTTGATCTGAATGAAAGTATCTTAAAAAAAGAATAGTCACGAAAGGTTTTAAGTAATTAAAAAGTGATATGTATAGTGTTTTTTTTTTTTTTTTTGAAAAAGGATACGAATGATGTGTACAATCTATAGTGACTATCAACCTAATAATTAATAATATTGTAGGATTAGGCGGTATATGTCCTCTCGAAAAATATATGGATAGTTTGTGTTTTTTTGTCCTCTCGAGAGATCGGTTTGAAGGTAGGTCAGAAACAATTCTTCAATGTTTGAGGTCCAATCTCACAGTTCTTGTGTAACTTATCATTTGATTTAAAATAATTTAATCAAATAGTAGGTAAGAACCATACTATGATGAGTAAATTTACAGTCTCTTTTAAAATGTTACACTTTAAACAACAAAGGAACCTATGATATTTAGATCAAGGCTGCTAAATATCTAGAATAATTGAATCATGCTCTTTTTTTTTGTTTAATATTTGTGACTGTTCAGGCCAGCTTGCACGCATTTCAACTAATGTAACATGACATACCGCCTAATCCAATAACATTTGGATGTCAAGAAAATTCATAGAAAATTAATTCTTAGATAGGTAACCATCATAGATTGAACTTAATCACTTTAAGTACCTCAAAGTCTTCTTTGACCACATGAATCACTCCATGATGGTTGATAATTGAATCATGCTCAAGTAAAGAACGAACTTAAACCTTAATCTTCATCTAAACATATGCTAATTATATAACCTAATAGCCATCTAATAAAGTTATTTTATATCATATATCAAGTGAATTAAACAATTCTAGAATTCAAAAAATAAAGAAAAAAAATTAGACAATTCTAGATAAATAAATGAATGGCTATTGCTTAATAAACTTATTTATATATTCTCCTTAGACATATCCCTACAGTTTATCTATAAGACCTAATTACTAGCATGGTTTTTAATAACTAAAATGTGGTAAGTTTATTCTGTTTTAATTTTTTAAAAATGTTTCTTAGAATCAATAGTTTAATGTTAAAACTGAACTACCTCGATAAAATAATAAAACTGAACTCTTTAAAAAAAAATCAATTTGGACAAAATGGATACATGTTAAAAAGAATGCTAGGTCGTAAAATGTAATATATTTAAATTCCATGTTACTATTTTGTGTCTTCAATTTTAACAACCATTATATTGAACTCGGTTTAAAAATAAATTTGAAATCCCGAGGATAAAATCCGGAAACTTTTTAAGACAATGCAAATCGGCCGAGTGGAGCAATAACTTACGTCATAAATATGTTCACAGTAAAAAAAAAAAAAGAGAGTTATGAATTTAAATATTTCTTCTTCTCAACGATAGCTGAACTAAAAAAGACAACAAAAACGTTAAAAAAATATATACGTTTTTATTAACTATTATCCAAAAAGAAAAAAAAATTCAAAATACAGAAAAACAAAAATAAACAACATCATTTTGATTGGTCTAGTAGTCAAATTTTTTAGAGCCAAAATCACTCATAATAGTGGCATATATTTTTGTGAGAAAAAACTAAAAATAAATAGAAATTGAGAAAATAGAAACATTATTAAACGGCTCTAAGGCAATTACTCCATATTATTGTTTTTCTTATCCCAAAAATATAAATTGTTTCATGGTGCGTCGTTTTTTTAGTCAATTTAAAACTAACCCTAATAACTTTAATTTGTGCTAATAAGAGTAGAACTCTATCGGGATCTTGTACAACTTAGTAACCATGAGGTTATAGGTTCAAATCTCTCTTCCTTCAATATTGTTGTATAAAAAAAAAACTTTAATTTGCTTAAGAATAATATCTTTACTTAAAATGTAAGATCATAATTTAGAATCTTTTATTTTAGTTTAACAACCATAATTAGTAATTGAATATATGACCTCGAGAACACATGTCAAATACATTTTTTTGTTTAATTCAAGTACAATTCAGAGATAAGAATTTGAATCCAAATCATGAAAACATGCTAATGTTATTGAATTATGGCTTTCGTTGATATCTCGTGTCAATTATTGAATTAAGCTCAAAGCTCATAGATTGCGAAAGAAATATATAAAACTGCAAAATAAGCTACAATTATACACAAAATATCCATTATTTTAAACTCTTAGAAATTATTCAACGATGGTTGAGAATCCTACCGTGATAAGGTGGAGATATCTCATTGTGTTTAAAAGGTAGGTGGACTACTCTCTCATTATCAATTGATTTTAAGATGAATGTTCACAATATCCATTAACAATTACAAAATTTTGGTTTTGGGATAGATTTTCACAATATCTAATATGGTTTTAGAGTCCATTAAACTCCAACGAGTATTCGGTTCAATGAAAATGAAATTAAAATTCGATTCAAGATTGATAAGCCCAAAAGAAGCATCATGATCTTGAGGGGACATATTAGGATCTCACATCGAAAAGAGTTGAGAATTCATAAAATATAATAAATGTAGACTACTTCTCAAATAATCAATTGATTTTCTTTATTTAAATAGATGATTCATCTATTTTTATGCTCTATTAAAAAATTTGGTGAATCTGCTAAAACAATTTAAACTCGTGAGAAGAAGATTAAACAATTTAAGCCCACTATATGGCTCTTATTCCTAAGAAGATTAGACCCAATAAAGTGGCGGATTTTCACCCTATTAGCCCCACCACGAGCATTTATAAGATTCTGTCTAAAGTTGTTGCTGAGAGGTTGAAGGTTATTCTTCCATTGACCATTGCGATGAATCAGAGTGCTTTTGTCCAAGGTCGATAAATCACGGATGCCATTCTTATTGCAAATGAAGCCATTGATCATTGGAGATGTACTAAGAAGAAAGGGGTTGTATTAAAGCTCGATATTGAAAAAGCCTTTGATAAGTTGAATTGGAGCTTCATTTTAACTGTCTTGCATATTAAGGGATTCAGTAAAAAATGGATCAGCTAGATCCAGGCATGTATATCAACAGTCACGCTCTCTGTGCTTGTTAATGGTCGGCCTCGTGGGCGTTTGATTACTATTCGGGGTATCCGCCAAAGTGATCCTTTATCTCCCTTTCTTTTTGTTATAGCCATGGATTATTTATCGAGCTTGCTTCTTGATGCACAACAAAAAGGTATTATCAAAGGATGTATCATCAATAATGTTCACATTACACATCTCCTTTTCGCTGATGATATTCTTCTATTTTCTGTTGCCGAGGATATTAAGCTTCATAACTTGTTCTCTCTGATCAAGTCCTGCGAAACCTCTTCTGGTCTGAGGATTAATTTGCAAAAATCCTCCTTTTCTGGGATTAATACAGATGACTCTCATATCTCGGATGTTGCTTCAATATGGGTCTGTCCCCACGAGACCTTGCCTATTTCTTACCTTGGAATGCCCCTTGGAGGTAATCCTAGAAGTCGTACTTTTTGGGATCCCACCATTGACAAGATCCATAAGCGTCTAGAAAGTTGGCAATTCTCCTATCTTTCTAAAGGTGGTAGACTCACATTAGTTCAATCTGTTCTTAGCAATCTCCCTATTTACATGTTATTGATTTTTCATGCTCCGGCCTTAGTTTGTAAAGCTATTGATAAAATTATGTGTAACTTTTTGTGGAAGGGGATTGATAGTGAAGGTGGCAGCATTCTGGTTAGATGGGATATCGTATACAGACCAAAAGAGTATGGGATATCGGCATCACGAAAATCAACATCAAAGCTCTTTTAGGTAAATGGATTTGGCATTTTTATAGTGAACCTGCTGCTCTTTGGCGTTGCTTGATCTCACAGAAATATCAGTAGTCTTTTCATTGTGAAGTCCCCACTTTATGTGTTGCTAGTAGTTACAGATCCCCATGGAAAGCTGTGGTTTCTTTAAAGGATGAGGTTATTCCGAATATTTCTTGGCACATTAATAATGGTGAAACGACTTCTTGTTGGATTGACAATTGGACTGGGCTTGCTCCTCTTTTTTTCGGGTGAATCCAAGGTTTTATGTCCTATCTACTCGTAAGAATTTTTCGGTTAGTGAAGCTTGGTGCCGCAACTCTTTGAGCTGGAACATCTTTCCATGTAGACCTTTCTTGCGCAGCGATCACAATAGGTGGCTATCTATTTTTTCTCCTAGGCCCCCCATCTGCAAATGGGCCCGATTCTTTGGTTTGGCGTCCATCAATATCTAAAGGTTTTACCGTGAAATCCCTTAAATGTCTTTTGAATGAAGATGGTCAAGTTCACAACCCGAATTTCCTTTCTTTTTGGAAGACCACTCTTCCTGAAAAGGTAAATTTTTTCATTTGGTCTATTTTTCATAAAGGTATCAATACAAATGATGTGATGCAAAAGAGATGGAAGAATTTGTGCCTTAATTCTAATTGGTGCAGCTTATGTTATTGTAAATCTGAAACCTTGAACCACCTGCTGCTGCATTGTCCCTTCACCAAAGATCTTTGGGACCGTCTTACAAGCACCTTCTTTTTGGCTTGTATTCAAGAAAACATGGTGGTCTTTATTGATGTCTTCATTCGTATGTTTTCATCTTCTCAATCTCAAACTATGAAGCTTAATATAATGGGAGCGGTTCTATGGTGCATTTGAAAGGAGCGTAATTCTAGAATTTTTTATAATCTTTATGTTGCCAGAAATCCTTCATCAATTTGGGATGATGCCAACATTTTATTTGCTTCTTGGTGTTATAAATCCTCTTTTTTTCATGATTTTGACATAGACTCCATTGCGCTCAATTGGAGAGCTTTTCTGTAATTTTCTCTTTGTATGCTTCTGGCGTACCGTAATATAAGTATCTATTTTCGAAAAAAAAAATGCATGAGAAGAAGAACAGTTGTTGAATAATTAAATCAATGTAAACGAGTGTCGATAATGGCAGCCATCTACTCTAAGAGTTAATTTTTTTATAAATTTCATTTACATCCAAATATTGTAAGGTCAGTCAGTATGTTCAAATCTATTTTTAAGTGACATCATGTACGATTTAGTAACATAAAATTATAGGTTTAAATCGCATTTTTCAAAATGTTGTTGAATAAAAAAATGATTATTCAAATTTTCTTTTGGGTGACCTTTTTCTATTTTATTTTTTCTAGAAATTCATAAGCATAACTTGGACTCCATTACTTTGAATTTTCAAGCATTTTTGCAGTTTTCCCTTGAGCCTCTTTTTGGGCTCTTGTATGCTCGTAGAAAAGAGAACAAGAAACTTAAAAGCATAGATTACAAGAAAAAGAGTCAATTAAGGGTTATCATAACAACAGAATAATTTTTTAATAACGTAGATTTTGTACTCAGAGCTATATCTTTCCAAGAAATTTGAATGGATAGTATCTCTTTAAAAGAAACAAAGAAAAAAAAAAAAAAAAAAAACATTGCAAACATATGACTTTTAAATTTGACAGTAAAAGAAGTTGTTGCAACACTTTTTATTAAGTGATGCACATGAAAAGTTGGTATCCATTGGCCATTCTATAACCATTTAGCAATAGTGGAATGATTAATCATTTTCTTCTTATAACATATAGAAAGGGCAATGAGCAATGGTTGAATGCAGGGTTAAATTATCAAAAAGTTTTCTTTATGCCTTCAATCTTTTTTAATTGTAATTTTATCTATTATATATCACTACTAACAACATTAACTTTTTTTTTAGTAGAACAACATTAACTAAATGATTGATGAGGATGACAGGAGCAATAGTTGAGCAATTCAAGTATGTATTCAATGATTAAAAAATTATTTCAGATATCCCATTTCCCAATTTGCATAGAAATAAAAGAAATATTAATCTTGCTGGTACTTAACGAATATATTCTTTTTTGGTTCAAAATTTCTATTTCAAATTTATTATACTATAAAAATTAGATAATCGTATGTGTAAGACATAATTAATTTGAATAAACTTTAGTTGATTTGGCCTACATAACGAAACAAATATGTGAAAGAAGCATATAGTTAGACAGAATGTGCGAATTTGATCCTAAAAATTGAAATTTAATTTTCATTTATTTAAGATTTTTTTAGACAGTCTATTAAAGAGGCTTAATTCGTATTTTATTCAAAGATTTTTCGATATTATTTCTTCTATTTATATTGTAAACAAATAAATTATAAGAAAAAAATAATATCAACAAAATATTACTTTTTAGTAAATAGAGATCACTCACTCATTCGATTACATTTTAATAAACTTTAATATTATATTAGATAATAAGAAAAATTAGACCACTTACTCAATCGGTTACATTTTAATAGACTTTGATATTATATTAGATAATAGGAAAATTTACATTTTCAGTTTCTAAATTTGTAATTTAATTTCAATTTAGTCTCTATATTTTAAAATTAAACATTATTATCCATGACATTTCAATAATATTTACTTTTAGTTTTTGTTTATTTTTTTTAGTTTAATTGTATACTTATTTTTTTTAAAAAAAATTGACATATTTTCTTTTAAAAATTAAATTCACATCAAAACTAAAAGAATGATTCCATCAATACAAAATTACAATTAGTATAATCTATTATTTTAATGAACACTCCATTATATAACCAATAATTTTGTTATCACATGAATATTATTGAAATTTTAGGGATAAATATGTTCAATTTTAAAATTTAAGAATCATCGCAAACTTAAAGACAATTTTTTTTCTAGATAATATAAAGTTTCACCTCGATATCCAATGAAATACCTAATCTATCTTAGAGATGCCATTGGGTCTCTTCACCATATTCCTCTTTTTGCGACAAATTCCTACAAAAGAGAAAATATCTTGTTAAATTTGTCTTAAATGACTCTTTTACCCCTTCATGAGCAATGACTATTATCTCGTGACTCTTTTATTGATACATGTTTTTTTTTCCTTACAATACCCATAAAAACATGTAATCTAGCATTTCTAACTAAAACAAAACATATTTCACTAAAAAAAAAAAAATACATATTTAATTTTAATCAATAAATGAACCAAATTTAGAGTCAAATATTTGAGATACACATAGTTCATCAAACAAATTCAAAACTCTTGTAGTTCATAATAATAATGCTCTTAATATTTCTAGCACCAATGTATTATACTCTTTAGTCTTTATCATAATTTAAATTTTGACATGGAAGAAAAGTTAATTAGGTGTATTGTTAGGTATAGCCCAGGCAGTTTGTTTTCTCAAGGATTTTCTATTTATCTTGTGCTAAGCACTAGTCCATTTGGATGTTGCTGATAATTATTTGGTTTTAAATTTTTAGTTTTGAAAATTAAACTTATTTTTTTTTCCTTCTCAATTTCTCTATGGTAGAATTGGATTCTTAGCTTCTTTTTTTTTTTTTTTAAATGTCGAGGATACCACGTTGAAAAGCAAAAGGTTTCATAATCTTTTTAAGAAAGTAACCTACTATTTTTATTGACCAAAATGAGGATCCCAAATTGCATGTTAATTGATTTTTTAGATGAAATTTCATACTATTTAATATAGTATTATAGTTCATTAAATTCAAACATATATTAAATTAGAATTCATCTAAGATTGATGAACATAAAGAAGCAATTATATAAACCGATTAACTCTAATATAATGTTATTAAAAGAAAATATTTTTTGTTTTTTTTTTGAGAATCTATTAAAAGAAAATGTTAAATCATAGATATGCCGAAGTTTTTAAAAAATATATATATATACAACTATATATATGGATCCTAATTTTGTTTTTAATTTTTCTTTTGTTGTAACTTTTTTCAATCAAATATGATCGTGAAACTTTTAGAAGTATAGACATCATATCAAAACTTATTTTATTTTACATTGTACATGATTGGTAAAGATTTAAATCTGAATTAACTATGTTATTGTCTTTGAAGTGGTAAAATTTTTACCCTCTATTTTAATTTCATCTAAATTTATCTTCTCATTTTCAAGTGCATATAAGCATCTCTCAGAACCCACACTCTTTAACCAAAATCGAATATTGCACAAAATTAAACTTTAGTTAATGCTGAAGATTCACTTTTTTTTTCATTAAATAATTTTTTAGAAAAAAAAAAAAGAAGAAGACATCTTATAGTTCCTTCAAATATTCAGTATAGTTCCTTCAAATATTCATCATAGTATTTTTTCAATATATATATATATATATATATATATATATATATATATATTCATCATAGTCTACGGCAAACATGGTGTTTCAAAAAGAAAAAACATTCTATTGATTAGGGTCATTAAAATAAAATTAAAAAATGCCTACACATTAGACATATAAAACAAAGTATTTGAAGGGTAATGAATAAAACAAAAAATATATCTTGTGAGCGTGAAAGCATTAATATTTTATTTAAAAATAATATCTTTTCAAATGCTTTGGGCAAGAATTTAAAATTGGAGAATATGAAATCTGAAAAAATGTGAATAAAAACTAAATGTTATTTTTAAAAAAATAAAAATTAAATGTTGTGGAATAATTGATGGGGCCAAAGATTTAATGTTATAAAATTTGAAAAGAAAGCACTTCTTTTTATCATTCTTTTGGATCTTTCAAATTGCAAGCCCCACTCAACTTTACCACTTGTTACACAATTTATTGTCTCCTACTTTTCATGTACAAACTTTTCTCGCTTTGCCCCAGGAATCACTATTTGAATACCCAAATGTTAACATTCAGAGAAATAGAATGAAATCAATGAAAATGAGAACATTCTTCTTTTATATATATATATAACTTCTCCAATTAGCCAACAAGGAGCAATTGCTCACGGACATTAGTATATATCCAATGACCAATAAGTTATGGATTCGAATTTTCCATCCCCAATTGTTGTTGTAACCTAAAAAAAAAAGAAAAAAAAAAAAGATAACTCTCCAATTAACAGCAATAAGAAATTGCTTAATTGTTAAATAATTTTAATTTTCGACACGGTTGCATGACTACCAGTAATAATATTATTATTTTCTAAGTGTTGTCTGAAATAGGAATCACAAACTTACTTATCTATTCCATTTTTTTAAACATAGAAAATATTTAATACCAAAATTAAAACTTTAAAATGCATTTTACTCATCTAATTCAATTTTAAATTTAATTTTTTTCAAAATATTTTAGTTCAACGGACATCAAATAATGGAAAATTTTAAATTCATAATCTCTTAATCATATATATTTTATATTTATTGAATTATGCTATTTTTAATATCAAAACTTTTTTAAGCCAAAGCTTTTTAGAAGAGAATTATGTTACAAATTATATTTAATAAGATAATATTACATGGTTATTTCATAAGGATAATGCTTTTTTATTTAGAATCAATTGGGTGAGAGAAAGCACAAGATCAAGAGTGAGAAAAAAAAATGCATGGAGCAAAAATATAGTAGACCTAATAAGAGCTAGCAGATCAAACCAGAGTGAGCAGCAACAACAAAACCATGGTCTAATTTCTCCTCTTTTGAGGAAAAATATAATAATTGATATAGGTCGTGAGGTTGATGAATCTCACATCTCAAATATTCAAATTTTGTTGAATTAAACAAGATAACATAGGATTCATTGAGGAAACATTATAAAAGACACGAAGTGACTCCCAAAACCATTGGCAAATTAAATGCATCAAAATAATTTCTGTGAAAAAAAATGTATCGAAATAATTATTCATATGTAAACGAATAATGTATAATATTTTATATTTTAATAATTATGACAGTACATGTCAAGTAGTTTAGAGACTACGGAGACTACTTAACTGACGTTACCATCAATGACGAGCACTTAAGTTTTGGAGATATGCTATCTCAAATTCAAAATAGCTGTAAAAATTAATTTGCGACTATCATTTCATTTTTGGTACAACAATGTATCTCAATACCCCCGAATTTAAAGTAGCAAAGTTCTAAATTCCCGAATTATTAAGAAAGAAAGTGAACAGCTAGCTATCACATACTTCTTGTGGTATAATGACTAAATTTTAATTTATTTCAACCTTTAAAAATGGGAAAGAGATCGAAAGAGGACTTCAGGTATTGTTCAGTACCCACTACTAGTCACTGTTCAATGGACACATACTTAAAAGGAGAAGCTAATAACAAAGGAAATTATTTCTCATTCATTGAGTGCATTGAGCCAAGAGGGAACACCATCTCCATCTGCATACAACTTAGTGCCCCGAACAAGTGATCGAGTTTAGTCCGAATTTGCGGGGAAAAAAGAAAAGCCTATGGTAAAATTTACTACCATCCATTACACATTCTTCTTCAATTTCAAACATTTCCATAAGAAAAGAGAGCTCGATATCATGCTGCTGTCTTCAGCCCTGGAGTAGAAGTAGTTTCATAAACAGGATGAAGAATGTGTCCTTCCTTTGGTATAATGTGCACCCATTTACGTTCGCTCAACTTGTGCTTTTCGAACTTCACACAGCCTTCTTTCAGAGCAAAAAGTGTATAATCCTTCCCTATTCCGACGTAATCTCCTGGATGGAAACGGGTGCCCCGTTGACGAACGATGATGTTACCCGGAATAACTCTCTGTATTCAGAAAAACACATTACAGATTTCACAACGAAACAGATTCAACCAATAGAATTTCTTTTTTTTATATGCGTGAGTGTCCCTAACATCCGCGCACTTCGACTATTCTTATAGATATTTTTCCTATAAAAAAAAAACCTAACAATATTTAGCAGTCAAAAAAATCTGTAAGAAATTAATTCTTAGATAGGAGTCATCATGAATTGAACTTATAACATTCTAGTTCTCCAAGACCCTTTTGACTATTAAGTTTGGGACAGGTAGTAGGTACAATCATCCTTAGAAATCAATAGAAATTTCGGTTCTAATTCAAGACAATGTGATTCAATTCTTTCATTCACTCACCTCCCCACCAAACTTCTTTACCCCGAGATTCTTGGGTTTCGAGTCTCGTCCATTTTTGGTTGACCCTGCTGTCTTTTTTGTAGCCCAACGTCTGAATAATAAGCATAACCCGACAGCAGCTCCATCTGAGACACAATTAAAACCCATTGTAATCATCAAATATGCTGACAAAGTAGCATGACAAACAAAATTTGTTCTAGATGAACCATCCTTACCACTAAAACTGCTATATATAGGAACATTGGTAACCAAATCTTTGACATTCAATCGCTTGCAAAACGCGGTTGTAATATTAAGCATGATTGTATTTCATGTATTCCTATCCTGGAAATATGATGAAAGACACTTAGTAAATGTGCAAATGAGCAAATTCCAACAATAAGTTTGCCATATATAACATAATCCAGTTCAAACAGTTCAAATAAGCATGTTCTAATCTAGTTCAACTTGAAAGTACTGCCTGACCCTTATCAACGAAATATGTATGAAATTAATACCTATGTAATTTGATCGTCATAGATTGAACGCATGATCTTTGATTTTTTTTTTTTTTTATTGTCCTTTTCACCACTAGGCTACACATAGTGATTTCAAATAGTAGGCCTACTATTTACAAAGAAAACAAAATAAACCTGCAGCAAGTTTTTCAAATCCTTCATGGTTAACCAGCCGAATTCAAGAAACAAGCAATGGCTATTGCAACCCAAAATTGAAATTTTATCCAGTTGAATGAGAAAGATCAAAAGCTATTCCATTCACAGAGAAAATACCCTTCTCAAATATTTGTGTTTTAGTGTTTTGATCTTCCTATTTGTGTTTCAATTTCTCTAATGCCCATTTCTGAAACCTTAATTCAAACGGAAATGAAAGGAGAACAGCCAACACAGAAACCACGTCCTTAACTCTAATTTTTGTTCTTCAAGTGAGAAGAAAGACTGAAGGAGATTGAGAGGGTACCTGTATCAACACGGGAGTAGAAAATCTGTGGAAAACCGCTACGAGGGAGACTAAGGCAATAGCATTGGAAATGGCAATGGCGACGGCGACGGCGAAGACGACGGCACGGGCGGAAGAAACCACGGCGGCGACACCGATCTGATGAAAACGGAAGAAGTAAGAAATGAAGCAGCAATGAAGCAAATAGGTTTCTTTTTTTTGTTTTTTTTCTTTTACCAATGGGCTCAGTTTTGTTTTTCTACTCACAAAGAAAACAAATGGGCTGGTCCATTAAATAGGAAGAAAAAAGATGGGCTGGCTTATGGGAATGTACGTTTTGAAGAAGAAAAATATAATTGTTTTCTTTAAAAAACGGTTAAGTATATGAGTGAATGAAAAGGAAAATGATTATTATTATTATAATAATAGAATTAAGAGTAGAATATAGGAGATATGGATTATTGGAGGGAACAATTATTTACGTTTAGGATGAACATAATAATGATTAATATGAATATGAAGAAAACAAAAAGTAGTTATTGGTAGAATAAAATGTTAAGTTTCTCAAAAATAAATAAATAAATTGTTACTTATTATAAAATAAAATGAAAATATGAGAAGAATGATTGTGATCGGCTTAAGGGTAAGAGGATAATTTTCTTCGTAATCATTTTTATTCTTTTTCTCCAATCACTCATTTATACCGTGAAAAATTCATAAAGTTTAAGTATTTGTTTAAGTTTGTTAAAGATATCGACTTTTAAAACTAATCATAATTGACATATATTATTGATTTAAAAGTTTGTAGATTCGAATCTTTCTATCCAAATATTATAATTGTATTAAGGAAATATATGTATTTTTTTTAACTCTAATAACGGTTGGAACCATAACTCTTACTCATGGTCCAAAAAAAAAAAAAAAAACTCTTAATCATGGTTAATTAATTATTTAGATAACATTTTTTTTTTTTTTTTTTTTTAAAGATGAATAAAAGGATTTGAGTACAGAAACCCAACGAAATTGAGTTGACATAATTATGCAAAACATAGATTCAAACCTTGGGTTCCAAACATTCAAGAAATGGGATAGAGGCATGGGTCAAATGATGAACAAGTTTCCGTCTCCACATTTACAGTTGGGGATTGTGGAACAACCAATTTCCTTTCCTCGCAGCAATGAATAATAATACTTCATCAGGATCATCTCAAGGGAGGAAACGCCCAAGAGAGGCTGGATTTGAAGATAATCGCGATGAAAATACTGAATTTCCCTCTCTAGGTACCGGCATCTACCCATTTTCGATCATTTTATTCGCCTAATTGCTTCAATTGATTGATAAATTGTGTTGTGTTTTCTTCAAATTCAGAGGACTGTCTTTCATTTAGCGATTCTCTGGCGGCGCTTCGTATGATGCGAGCTCAGTTTCCCAAAATGGATAAGGTTCGACTTCGTTAATCCCCTTTGATTTGTGTTGGATATTGTTCGTCTTCTTCACCTGATGGGGGACTTTCGTTGTGTGTCAGGTTGAGATTGTCGTATTTAGGTTTTCAATCCTGTTGAGGGGTTTTCTTGTCATTCTTTATTTCACTATCTGGTTAATTCTTTTTCTTCGTTGGGGGACTCTTTTTTATTCACTGTGGAAGGTTAAATTCTAAAGAAGGTCTTGTAATACATTACTACGTGTCAACTTCTATACTTTTTTTAATATTTTCTTAGGATTTGTTCCTCTCGAACTCTTCTTAATGAACTCACTCACCCTCTCCCAATGTAGCACCCAGAAAAATGAAATAATATGTGGCATATTAATTTGCATGTTTTATTTTGTAACATATAAGAAAAAAAAGTTGATGTCATTGTGCTGCACAAGTTTAAGTCACTAGGTTAGGTCCTATTCAAGCTCTTAAAACATAAATTGCTCATTACAGTCTGTTTATTTACTTTTTCTTGTTTTTTTTTTCAGGCGTCAATTCAGCCATTCATTTTGCAGTCACAGCTATATAGTAGTTTAAAAGACAGAACAGAAGTAGATAGGGAATTGGAGGTCTGTTTTTATTTCCCTCTCTTCCGCTCCATAATTTCCTGGTTTTAAATTTTTCTTCAACCATTAACCTGTGAGGCTGGAAAGTGAAGGTCAATTTTTGGTATATGTGAGACAATGCTTGAGAACCACACTTTTCAGTACTCATAAGCATTACGTAGTAGAAATCTGAATTTGTAGGAATTAGATTCAAAATGAAGAGAAACACAAATAATTATTCTGTATGAATTTTGCATTGTGAAAATATATTAATTTGTTGCATACTTTTGCAAAGCTTGAGGTTTTTTGGGAAGGACCCGAATTCTCCCCTTTCTTGCTCTAGCATAATCCTGCATTGTTTTGAGTAAGGTGCAATTTCCAAACACGGTTCTTCTGTATAGTATATTGTAAGGGTCCTAATATGGGCTGTATGGGGATTAGTAGGTTATCTAAGGGGTATTTTGGGTATTAGCTAGAGGAGTTCTAGTATATATAGTGGGATATTGGGTTGTAGTAATTAGGTCTTATTTTGTGGAGGCTAAGTCATAGGACTTGGAGGAGAGGTTCCGGTGGCTCTCGAACATCACCGGTTAGCTTTCGTATTTCCTTGTCGTTATATTTTATCTTGTTATCTTGTTGATTCTATTAGTGATTGTAATGAAGTATAGTTTGGATTATGTGTATTATCGCTGAAATATAGTGAAGTTTTAATGCTATTTCTATTATTTTGGTCTTTGGTGTTGTCTGTGTATTCTGGGAACTAGTAAAGGTATCATTACCCTTACATGAAGCCTCATTAGTGTAAAAAATCCAGCAGCTAAATGTTTTCAGCTGCATCTTACATCCTTTATGATTTTCGGCACTTGGATAAGATCTTTCCCGGAGCCAAAATAACTCATTACTGATCATTTGCAAATAAAGTAAGGCAAGTGAAGTCTTAGCAAATTAGAGCAAATTGTATTATTGAATTGTGTTCTTGACTGATTATGTTGTCGCGTCGGATTTCTTTCTCAATATTGTTCTCAATTGTACCTTTCTTACCTCAAATTTATCATTTTCTAAAAAATATTTAGATTTTTTTTTTGTGGTGATCTTTGTTCATCGTCTTATATGCAGTGTCTGAAACGGGAAAAAATAGTGCGCATATTCAAACTAAATACTGGGCAAGATGACCATGCGATAATGTTTCTGGATGACTATATGAAGCTGGTTGGTCTTATTTATTGATGTGTGGTTATTTAAAGTTTTTTTTTTGGCATAACCCGGAGCCTGGTATTTCTCCATGGACATTTTACTTGTAATATGTATTTGGGCATTTGAGGGGTTGATTGATCCTGGGCTTTCGCTCGCTCAGTTCAAAACTTGCAGCCTCTTGATTTTCTCAAACATTGTTTATCGGTTTCTTTTCTGTTGGGATCATTTGTTGAAAAAGAAATTAACTTTTGAAGGAAAGAGTAAAGTTTGGACTTGTTGGATTTGGCATGTCTAAACCATCATGGAATGGTTTAGTGGTCAAGAGGATCTTGGGAAACTAAGAGATGATAGGTTCAATCCATAGTGGCCAACTACTTAGAAATTAATTTTCTACGGGTTTCCTTGACATTCAAATGTTGTAGGGTCAGGTGGCGTGGTATGTACCGTGATATTAGTCAAGGTGCCTACAAGCTGCCCAGACAGTCACCGATATTCAAAAAAAAACAAAAAGATCTGGCATTTCTTAAATTTTATATTCATCCTTTATGTCTGTCAATTGGAGTGTTTATTCAAACTGTCTTCCGTTGTTGAGGATGGATATATTTACATTCCCCTTCAGGTTTTGTGTTTTTTGTATATTGTGATTGAATAGTTCTTATCCATTAGAAATTTTAGGGATATATTTATTTTATTTTCTTTATTTGACATTAGCACGTGAATTTATTTAGTATTCATTGACGCATTCTTTGCCATCATGATTTTCAAGTTTTATTTTTTCGTTCGTTTTCCCAATATATATTTCTTTTTCAGATAGACCATGTGATATCAAGATTTGAAGAAGGGATGCGCATTGAAGTTTTTCAGTGGTTTAAGACACATGTTATTGATTGCAAATTGGAACCTAGTATTGCACATCAGGAACTTGTGAGTAATTGTATAGTATTACCCAATAGAGACTATATTCTTTGGGCTATTTTAAGAGCTTGTTTTAGATTTGAAATCAAATTAATGCAAGGCACTGGTTGATGAGAATTGACTAACCAGCCTAACTTCTTGATATGGATAGGTTGACATATCATTGCTATAGAATTCAAAAATAGAAAAAGAAGACATATCATTGCTATAAAATTGAAGGCATGGACACTTGAAAGGACATGCAATATAGTTTTATTTAAATATTTTTTTTATTGGGAAAAGTTTACTTTTGGTCCCTGGGTTTTGGTTTGATTGCATTTGGGTATATGAAATATCTTACCCTATTTGCATTTAGTAGCATTTTTGTCTCAACCTTAGTTTTCTAGCTAATGGAAAGGTGATGTGGTTTTTTTTTTTTTTTTTTAAATCTTTTTTTTTTCCTCTCTTCTTTCTGGCTCCTCCTCCCAATACCCATCCATGGCTGCCGCGACAGTGGGTGGACCTTGAAAACAATTCAATGTTCGCCTTGTCGGGATTCTGGGTTCAGCCATTTGATTGCGATGGTGCGATTCTTTTTATCCTAAAAAATCATTTGTAAACATTCTATTGGAGAATTCATTGAATCCTAACCTATTTAGCTCTTTATTCATTTCTTGAGCAAGATAATTAAACTGTAAATTTTATTAAACCTTTTGTTTGAACTCAAGGGCTCAAAGTATTCCATGAGTAGAAAAAGAAACTCATCTAGATAATTTCTTGCTGTAGTGCAAACTCTTATCTCTGGGAGGAAAGGTTACAGATGAAGATATCTCCCTCTTGATCAACTCTGGACTCATAGTAAGTGATCTCGAGATTTTTATTACAACTGGTATTTTCAATCATCTCAATTATCAAATTACTTTATATTTTATAACTTCCTTCAATGTTGAAAATTAGCAAGCATGCATTTAGAATTGAGATAACAGGAGATTTAGTTCTCTCAAGTCTTATCTCTGTAAAGGTTTTGTAGTAGAAATAAGGCTTGTTGCATTCATCTAGGGACCCCTGCTCCATTGAAAACATTTCGCATAAATTGTTGATTGACTCTCTTGTTCACTTGCATTCATTCACTTAGGGCCACACACTCCAAATATTTATAGCTTATCCTATTTATTAGATAGTGTGGACATCCATCTCAAAACTAATTGGTGATAAGAGTAGTAGTCCACCTACCTTATTAACACTAGGAGATATCCTCACTTTTTCAATGTGGGATCCTCAACACTAAGAGAGGGGCTAGCCCCTTCAGTATCAAGTATTGGTTCAATGTATTTTTCGAACATGTTATTTGAATTGATTATGATATATACCTATCGATTATTCTTCCAGAATCGCCAACTTATTGATCCAAACATGTATTGGTTTGCAATTCCAAGTATTGGTTCAGTACTGAAAGGCATTTCTCAGGTATATTTGAAATAAATTTTTTTTTTTATCTTCCTTCAAAATCTGTTCGTGTTTGGGCAATCTGTTTGCAGAGTGGCTTCCAATATACTATTGGGGAATTTCTTGTTGTTGACGATAGGCAGTTTGTAGGGCAGTTGGTGATTCACTGTACTATTCAAGTGGGCTTCTCATTGAACTATATGTAGAAATATGAAGTTTAAAATTTTATAATTATTTAAATGAACAGTAGTCAGTCTGTTCTTTTGGTTCTTATGGCAAAGCTCCTCCCCAAATATTATGTGGGCAGAACTTCAAAGGAAAGATTAGAATCCTCTTGTCTAGTAGTGTAGTTTTAGGCTCTGCTGTGGTGGATTTAATTGAGTGAAATCAAAGAATCAAGGAGAAAATTAGAATTTTGGAAGATGTGTGAAAGCTTGCAAGTTTGAAGGAAGTTAAAGATTTTTCTTTATAGGAAGCAAAAACTTTTCATTATATATGCAAAAGTAACAAAAAAGGGGGCCAACCAAAGTAATAGTTCAACTGCATTACCACATTAGTGTACCTCCAATGACCAGAGGTCATGGGTTCAAATCTCCCACCCCCACTTGTCGTTGAACTCAAAATAAAGACTTACAAAAGGACCATCGCTTAGTTATAAAAAGTTGTGCCATTGTGAGAACAATACAGAGAGACTGAAATTTCAAAGGTCAATCAAAATCCTGACTTTTGCGACCATGAATGGGATTTGTTCTATAGGTCAACTTTCTTTGAGTTGTAATGAAAATTCTGACTTATCTTTGACCAGATCTCACATACTGATGTGTGTTCTTTTCCTTTCTTTTTCTTGATTCAGGGTAGAAAGGAACTCATTTCTTTGCTAAAACGTACCAAATATAAAGAAATGATGATGACATCTTTGCAGAAGAAGCGCCTTCGGTTTTCTTTGCTCGATATGAGATTCCATATTCGGGATTTAATCGGCTCTGGTCACCTCCGAACTGTGCAATCACCAACTGGCTTACTTGTTCAGTTATCAAAAGACTAAAACCATGGAGGACTGAATCCTGTGCTTCTGTTTGCAAGCATCCCATCTTGTTTATTATCCTGTTGAAAGGTAAGTTGCTATCACTTAGAATAGATTTTAATAAAGTATTCAATCTATAATAGCCACCCACAAGTTACCTTGAGTCCTTGACAACTGAATGTGCAGTTGTCCCGTGAGAATAGTCGAGATGTGTATAAGCTGACCTAGACACTCACGGATTTAAAAAAGTTAAGAAACTATATAATTGAGTCATTAAGTACCTTAAACCTTCAATTTCATCTATTTCAACCATTGTACACTTGATAACCTTAATTTGATAATCCCTTTTTTCCTTTTTCTCATGTGTTTTGAGGATTGATGGTTGGGTGAGTAGTTTTGCGAGTAGCCGAGTGTGGATGATTGCAAATTGTGTTACTAAATTTGAACCTTTTTGTTTTGTTTGATTTTGTGGCTAGGTTCAAGTATTTTCATGATAGAGTTCGGACATTTTTTGTTACATGATTTAGGCTCATGTTTGTTGGTTGGATTTTGTACAATTTATTGGTCAATTTTAATTTGATGGAATAGAAGTTTAAGGCTAAAATTGATTCACTAACTTACCATAATGATCTTTTTCATAGAATTTAAAGTTTCTCTCAAACTAAATGTCTCAATTGTATCCTGCTTGCAGAGTGAATTGGAAGCTAATTAGTCAGACTGATCCCAAGCCATTATCATAAACCAGGGTGTAGGACATTGTGTATCATTAAACTTATTAATTTTCTGAATATTGATTTTTTTTTTTTTTTTTGAGATTACAACAATTGGGGAATCGGGGACTCGAATCCAAGATTTATTTATCATTAAGTGTATACTGATGCTGCTGAGCTACTGTTCTTATTGGCTTTTGAATATTGATTTATACCAAAAGGGAAAAGAGAACTTTTGAATTTATGAATGTCTTCGGTTAAGTTGTATGTGATGAATATTCTCAAATGAAATCATTCAATTGTCCCATTTTAATACCTTTATTAAATTTTAAGGGCTTTCTTGTAAGGTTTCCATTTCCAGACCGTTGGAATACTATGTTTCCAATTTCATTTATATTTTATTTATATTATTGTTGTTGTTTTTATAACTTTTTTCTAAAATGGACTTGTTTCTTGTAAAAATTAATTTAAAAAAACTAAATCACTCTTCATCTTGTTTATTTATTTATTTATTTATTATTATTATTATTATTATTATTATTATTATTATTATTATTTTGAAATAAACACTCTTGGTCTTGCTAATGACAATTTAATTCAATGTTGTCTTTATTAGGTTTTTTTGAAATAAACTCATTTAATTTTTTTTAGCAATATCATTGAAAGAGTTAGTGGCTTAGTAGTTTCATTATTTAGTGGTAATAAAAAATTAGTATCTGACTAGCATTTATTTGGGAGTAATATGACTCTCTCTTTAAGGTTTATGGTCACCGCTCCCAATTTATATTAAAAAAATAAAGTTGGATTTATTTTATTTTAAGTTTAAGGCAAACATTTTTGTTTTAAATTTAAAATTAGGGCATTTTTATGCTCGCAGGTATATAATGTTTTAAAGAATTTTTAATTTATATACTTTTCGGATCAAATTTTAGTTTAACAAAAAAAAAAAACTTAACTACATTTAAATCATTGACTTTTTAAGGCTCAACTTGAAAGTTCAATTTTTTGAAAGTTGAGTTTTGTATTTATAAATAGATGAGTCAAACATTTAACTTAGCTGTAATTAATATGTCTCATCTAATCTTCCATCTCTTTTTTATTATTATTGGTTTCAACATAGTAAGAGAATGATTGTAATTTAATTATGTTTAAATTAGCTATATTTTAAAATATATTTTGAGCTTAAATATAAATTTGATTTAGGTGATCATGCTAC
This sequence comes from Sechiopsis laciniata, assembly GCA_037833695.1. Classification (NCBI taxonomy): domain Eukaryota; kingdom Viridiplantae; phylum Streptophyta; class Magnoliopsida; order Cucurbitales; family Cucurbitaceae; genus Sechiopsis; species Sechiopsis laciniata. The sequence goes on from JBBMKA010000002.1 coordinate 265,473, forward strand.
TTCTGTGTTATTTTTTTCCTGTAATCATTTTGTTATATTTTTAACCGAGTGTTCTTTTCTTTTTCTTTTTCTTTTCTTTTTTTTTTTTTTTTTTCTATCTCCGACCAGATGACTGACCATAATAAGAAGTGCAGCCTAATGTTGGAGCACGACAATTGGAGGACAACCACATATTCGGGTTGTTGGAGGGCAAGTTTCTGGTTTTAAATTACGATATTTACAGACACATTCAATCTATATTTAAGTAGTTTTTTTTTTTATTACGTTTTTGTATTTTGTATTTTATTTTTTATATTTAATTAATATTTTTCTTATCTAAGTCCAACTCCATCAAAAATCTTAGATATAATGAATGCACGTGCTGTTCACTTGGAGAATTGTCAAAACCCGTCTACAAAGATATAGAGTTGCCGATGATGTTGCTCCACCAGTTGACCTCGGCTTTTTTTGTGTGTGTATGAAATTATTTTTGTTATGTGTACAGTTTTTAATATTAGACTTTTTTTTTCTTTGAAATTTATGACTATCTACGCTAGCTCAAATTAATTTATTGGTAGATGATCATCATTGAACCCATCACCACTACCCTTATTGATCATTAGGCCACTCTTTGATGATAACCCACTTTCAGTTTTTCAAATCAAAAATATAATGAACCCCACTTCTGTCATTATTCCCGAGCTCTCACCACCTAATAAGACAAAAATTATACCTTTATTTTGTAAATACTTTTAAAATTGTCTTTCTTTTACAATAAAGGTGTGTTTGGGGCACCGATTATGTAATTGTAGACGAAGGGTTATGATAGACAGTGGGTTAAAACAAACAGTGTTTGAGGTGCAGGTTATTATAACAGGGGTTATGATAAACGGTGTTTGAGGTGTATGTTATTATAAGAAAAGTTATGAAATTTTTTTCACAATTTTTTTTAGTTACTTAAATTTAAATTAAAAAAGTTAACAAATAATTAATAATTTTTTTCAATAAACTTATAATTAATATTGAAACATAATTTTTTAAGTCTTCAACCGGGACTTTGAAGGGAGCATACCTTTAAAGCCTAAGTCTTCAACCACTATGCCACTCCTTGGGAACATTTATTTTTTTTTTTTTCATATTCTATTTCACTTATATACTGATGTAGTTATGTATTAAAATTAATTTTTTAAGTTAATATTGACTTCAAGAAAACAAATTTCAACTTTAAGTTTTGTTTTCTTTATTCTTCACAAAATCGATTCTTTTTTTAGATTATTTTTTCAAAATATTAATGTTTGAGTGAATCAATTTGAAATAAACAAAATATACTAATTAAAAAAAAGGATAAACTACTATAAAAAAAGAAAAATAAAAAATTATATACTATTAATTAAGACCTATTTGATGAGTTATTATTTCAAACAATCACCAATTAATTTTGTTAAAAACATCATATATATATATATATATATATTAAAAAATTTTAAAGAAAATTTATAGTCAATATTCATAAAAATATTTAATAAAAAATATAAGGTTTGGATAAATGGCACGTATGTTAGATAAATGGGCACGCAGGTTTAGGTAACTACCGTTTATAATAAACGACGGGTTGGATTATTATAACCAATCCGATCGTTTACATAAACGGAAGCCCAAACATACCCTAAGTTTCAAAAACTACCCTACTTTTACACTTTTCCCTTTTTGGGCGTCAGCTCATTACCATTCTGCTATCAAATATTAATTGTTCTTTTCCTTGATACATTTTCTTTGAACCTCAAATAAAATGTGTAAAGGAAGAAAATATGGTAAGGTGATTTGGAGAAGAAATTTAACCGAATCATAAAGACATTGATTTTACTGTGTATTATCTACACTTGAGTACTTGCTATTGGTTTGGTATGTTTTGTACAACAAATTGTTGAGATAACCCCCACCAAATTAGATGTGGAAAAAAAAAAAAAAGACAACAAGAAGAAAAATATTAAACTTCAATGGTCAAGAATCATAACTATTCAGATCTGTTATTCGCGAACAATGCTAACAGGGACGAAGGCTCGGCTCCAAGGTCGATTGTTAGAAGCCAAAAACCGACCTCCATCACTGCTCGGCATTTTTTTTTTTTTTTTAATCCAAAGTTGGTCAAAGAATTTTGATGCAGCATGCATCATCCTAAATTGGTGACCTATATATACTCAAAATATCTAAGGACAAATGAATCCGAGCTCCGGCAGTTTCATCCGATGATCCACAGAGAATTGATACACTACATCGATTGTTTCCTCTCTTCAATTATATCCAGTTGAGATGATGTCATTGAGTTCGAAAAGCTACCTTCGGTGCGCTGACTATGATTAGATGTATCAGATGCATCTGATGCTTCCGACTCGCCATCTGTCCAAAACGATAATTCAAATCAGTCAGGTAGCGTTGCAATGGAATGAGTTGGTAATAAGTTGTGTGAACAGTGAGTGAAAAAGGAGGATGCATACCAAAGAGTGACTTGATTGAGGGTCTCTTCGGTTTGCTGCTTTTTTTCTTCAACTCAGCTACACATTAACACAGAAAATCAATTTCCATGAGTGGTCTCTCTCATCAGGACATGCTAACTAGAAAGCTTGGAGCTAAAATGTGCGAATTTTAAAATGCTTGAAGTGTAATTAGTGGAGGGAGAGAAATAAAGAGATTCCTTGAAAACGTTTACAAATTGAAGTTTGAATATGTTTAGTGAATGCCACTAACTAACTAATACTTATCTGATTATTAGTATGAGATGATTGAAGTAGAATTAATATATATGTATAATAAGAGTGTTGACTCATATTTCAACAGCAAATGATTCACTAACAGTCCCAAGAACATCAACATAAAATAATAAGTTTGTAAGATGAACTAATCAAGCCAGAAAGTAAATATTTCAAACTGTATGTGTGAAGACATACCCATCCCAGGCAATTGATAATCGTTGACAATTTCGAAGTTCTTGTAAGTGTATCCAACAAAGTTGATGTCCTTAGATGAGAGCATCTAATACAAAAAGATATAAAAAATGAAATTAGAAAACAAGAATAAGAACACATTTATAATTTCCTACTGGTTTCCTTTGACAACCAAATGTAGTACTCTAGTAGGGTCAAAAGTTCTCTTGAAAGAATAATCAAAATGCGTGTAAATTGGTATGGACACTCGTGGATATCAAAAAAAGATATTGTAATCTATCAACTTAAGCTAGCTTCAGTAGTTGCTTATCCTGTTATCAAAGCATGAGATCCGGTGTTCAAAACTTGTAATGCCCTCATTAATATTATTTTTTTGAAACGAGGGTAACCACGTCCGTCCCTAGGCCCACCGTGAGACATCGAAGGAATGGAGACACGGGAGGTGTCTACATTAATGTCACAGGTGAGTCTCAAACCTGGAACCTTGAAGGGAGCACACCTTCAAATCTCAAGTCTTGAACAAACTGCACCTACCCCTTGGGGACAATGCCCTCATTAATATTGATAATTGCTTATCTAGTTTCTAAGCTCGCTAAGTGAGGGAGAATATTAAAATATGAACAAGGATTACACACAAGTTTTTGAGTTAAACCTTTTAACAAGGATGAAGATTAGTTATTAGCTTAAGCTTTTAAGTTAAACGTTTAACAAGGATGTACACAATATCATAGGCTGCAAATGTAATTGAATATAAGAAAGGATATATAAATAACCGGCGCTTAGAGTATTACCTTTCTCCATGGACCACTTTTAGATGAAGTACAGTTTTGTGAGTCACACTGTAGAAATAAACATATGAGGAAAGAGTAAGCAGACAATGACCAAAGCAACTTCCTCTGACAAATTAACAAAAGGTAAAAGTACATCATGCTACCTCTTCAAACTTTTCAAAATTTTGAGTGTCTAGCTCATCTTTAACCTCAGGAACAAATGCAGCTTCCATTTGGTATAGCCTATCCCACTCGATACCTTCAAACCACGGATGAACCTAGTGATAAAAAGGCAGGCAGGAAACTTTAGATTATTTAAGAAATTTCAAATTAAACCAAAAGAAATTAAGAAATGGACACACCATACAACACCTTAAGTTCTTCCGCGCCATTTGTACCTAGCCTCTGGTTAACATTGCATAATAGTTTGTTGATGAGATCTTTTGCCAAGGAAGATAGCTTTGCCTCCTTAGGGAACTTTAAATGAGTTTTCCAGTTCACTATCTGGAAAGGGTAAGAATAAAAATAATAAATAAAGCTTTAACTGTCCAACATTCCATTTTATAGCCAAGAGATAGGAAATACCAAACATTTAAGAACCCTATATTCTTCTTCCTGTCACACCAACCCTCAAATCTAACAAACACGATAACACTCTTCTACCAGAAACAAGCCACAAAAATCAATTTGTAAGCAAAATGGGGTAGAGTCAAACGGTTGATCCATAAGAATAGTCAAGGTGCATTGTGTAAACTGACCAACACATTCACGGATATAAAAGAAAACATTTGTTAGCAACAAGTTGATATGAGGTTGAATTATTGTTTTATTAATGAGTATCCATGAACAAGCACTCGGATGCTATTTGCCACATGAAGTCTAACCTGCTTATTAGCAAAATATAACCCTCCCATCAACATAATCCATTTCCACGTGACATGTAAAAATACCAGAAACCATGCTGATAAAAACAATAACTTATGAGTTATGACATCTGTTTTTTGTTAACAAACTTCAACCTATTTTTAATTTTAAATACACTTAAGACTAAAAATTTAAATTTAAAAGAATAAGGACAAAATTACGAATTACATTTATAAAAAAAATAAAAAATAAAATAAAAAAAAAAAAATCAAAGACCATTTGGTAGGCAGCTGGAAAACAAAAAGAATCGGAGTATATTAAATAGTATAGGTTCCATCTCAAAATCAATTAGCTAGAAGAGGAGTAGTTCATCTTTCTTATAAGGATTGTGAAGTCTCTTCATTTTTTCAACGTGGGATCCTCAACATGCCCCTTCAAGATGGTGTATCTTTGGGTTCATTAATCTTGAATCGAATCTCAATTTCACTTTTATTGGACCGAATACCTGTTTAGATTTAATGGACCCTGATACCATACTAGATAATATCAGATTTCATCTAAAAAATGTTTGACTATAAGAGGAGTAGTCCACCTTTCTTATAAAGGTTCTAAGGCCTCCTCATTTTTCCAATGCAGGATCCTCAACAGGGTACAACATCACCAACAAGTTCATCATATAAGTAATATTAAAGTTTCATGGACTTTGCAAATGACAGGACAACTATACAATAAGAGACCATTTGGCATATTTAGCCGGAAATGAAAAAGAATCGAGATATCAAGTTACATAGGACTTCACCTACAAATTAATACGAGCAATATCTAAGTTTCATGGACTTTGGAAACAAAAGGATAAATACACACTTATCATGAGAAAATTATGATAACTTTCGTGTCAAATTAAGTTTCAAATGCAAAAATGGAAGTCGAAAGAAACATTGTTTCGTTGTTGACTTGACCGAATTGTTTAACTGCTGAAACAGAGTCATGACTTCGGCTACTATATGAACTAAGGAGTACCTTTTTCTTCACATCAAACATCCACCACAAGATATGAAAGGAGACGAACTACAAAAATTATATAAATTGCGGATATCAACTTAAAATTGAAAGAGGAACATTACCTTCCGACATGTCGACATTGGATCATCAGAGTAAAAAGGTGGGTAGCCAACCAGCATTTCGTACATAATAGCTCCAAGTGACCACCTAATATTTGTAAACAATTGTAAAAGGCTGCCTACAAAATTCGTTCCATAATGTTTTTTCTATTCCAGTAGAAAAAGCATCGTGCAAGTACAATGCTGCAAATCCAATTGGAAACAAATTGATGCCACTCGGAAGAACCTCATCTCTTTTGTAGTTGAGTCATTAAAATTTAAAAGGTCGTTATCATAAAAACTGTTATTCAGCCTAAATAGACAAACAATAATTTAGACTTACCAGTCACATTCCATTCCGTAACCTTTCTTCAACAAAACCTCTGGAGCAATATAATCTGGTGTTCCAACTGTTGAAAAAGCCTGGAATTCAAATATGTCAAGGTAAAAAAATAAATCATGTGCACCTAAACTGTCAGCTAAATTTTAAAACAAAAATGGCTAAAAACAGCTAATGGTCCCCAATCTTTTACGCAATTCTCAATTTGATCCTTGTCTTTTAAAATTTTCAATTTTAACCATATTATATTTTAAATTCCCAATTAGATGTGCTGTAAAAAATTGTTAAAACACGTTAACAAAAAGTTGTTGTGTCATTAAATTATTGTTTCGTTTGAATAAATAATCATGCCTTACCATGCCACTTGAAAGCAACAAATTCTGTTCCTGGGCTAATTGAATTTTTTATGGGCGAGTTAGGTTTCAAGTGTCAAATAGCATCCAATTGACATATCCACTCATCTAAACATAATAATAAAATAATTTAATGATATATCAACTTTCTGTTAACAAATTTAATAATGCTTTTATGGAATGACCTGATTGAGAATTTTTAATACAGAAAGAGTAGAATTTTTCTAAGAAATATTAAAAATAAAAAATAATAATAATAATTATCTAACAGATTAGAGACTATTTGGATATTTAACCTAAGAGAATGAACTTCGGCAACAAGAAATTTCCTAAAACCCCATCTAATAGCAGAGCACTAAATAAGTGAACAGTCAAACATGAATTAATACATTTATAACCATGGAGTGTTTGGGGCAGGCAAAATGAGAATGATTATGGGGAGGATGAGAATTAGGACGAGTGACTATCGAGGAGAATGATTATCAATATTTGAGGTGAAGAGAATGATTATGAAGGAACCATTACTTGTGTTTGTTTGGGATGAAGAGAATAATTATGGAGAGTAAAATAGGGAGTATGAGAAGAATGAAAAGTGGAAGAAACCATTCTCCTTAACATTTTAAACCAATTAATCTGTCCCCAAAGCAATGAATTAACAGTTTATCACTCCCCATAACCATTCACATTTTATTTTCCCCAAACACACCCTATAAGTTCATTTCAACATATGCCATCTAAAAAAAAAAAGAGAGAAACCAAACTTAGGTAGAAGAAAACGTACAAGCATTCTGCGATTCTTCTGCCAATGTTCTAGTTGCTCTTGTTGAGTACGTGTAGGAGCTGCACTGCGCTCATCATTTTGTCCAGCTCGAGCACTATCAAAATCTTGTTCTTGAAGTGTACTGCAATCTAATGGCTTGCATAGTCCAAAGTCTGAGAGTCTCAAGTGCCCAAATTTATCAAGCAGCAAGTTGTCAGGCTTAATATCTCTGCAATACAGCACAAAAGTTTATATTTTACAATGTAAATAAATAATTCATGATAAATATCCAAAGGGTTTGGTGCAAAGTGCATAAAAATCCAGACCTATGAATGTAATTGTGCTTATGAATAGATTCAATAGCCAAAACTATCTCTCCAACGTAAAATCTTGCTTCATCTTCAGTCAATGTATCCTTTCTCATCAGTAAAGTCATCATATCTCCACCCGGTAGGTACTCCATAATAAGGTACAGAAACTCATCATCTTGAAAAGAACAATAGAGTTTCACGATGCAATTGCTGTCTACTTCAGCAAGCAGATTTCTTTCAGCTCTCACATGCTCCACCTGAAAGATCTCCAAAAGTGCCCATTAGCATTCAGAATAATAAGTTCTGGAATACAAGATATGGCAGGCCACCACAAATTACCTGGCCCCTCCGAAGCATCTCTGACTTTTTAAGCTTTTTCATAGCATACACCTGACCTGTAGTCTTCTCTCTACAAACACGAACCTACAAAAGTAAGGAACATAATATACTTAAGAAGTTACCCTGAAATAGTAATTAACTACACAAACAAATTTGGTTTAATATGGTTTTGGTTCTAACCATTAATTATTTTTCATTTAGTCCTTCAATATTTAATGTAAGAGTCTAGGTTCAGTTATGTACTCTTGAACTAATCTCACAAAATGATCGGTCGAACCCAACAATATTTAGTTGTCAATAATCTCACAAAATAATCAATCTAACCCACCAATATTTATTTGTCAAGAAACTTATAGGACTTCGTCACTGCAACCCCGGTCTTGCTAGCGCAAGACCAAACCCCTCGAAGGACTGTCTCCACACCTGTGAAGCCATCTTACAATCCCCAAAGAGATGGTCTAAATCTTCACCCGCCCTCGAGGACTAGAACCAAACTTTCTTAGAGATGTAGAAAAAATTATTATTATCATTGGAAAAGTACTATAAAATCAAATACACTTCTAAATTTTCAAAAGTTTACATCACAATTTTATTTTCAACATTTTCTGTACTTCCAAAACTTGTTTGAATTTATTCTAAAAAATGGAAATTGAGACTTGTTTGGATTATGATCAAAATGGATCTTTTATGAGTGTCCACCCAGAAGAACCTTGGCAATTAAAAAAACAGATTTTAGTTTAATCTAACTAATTGAACAATAACTTGAACTAATGAGTATTTTCCCAAAAGTGTAGTTATGGAGATTGAGCAGTAGACAATTTCAACCAAAAACTATCCAGAAACCCAATTAACAAGAGAGATGGTTTCAATATAATGAGAGAAAGGGCCCCAAAAGCAAACCATACCTCCCCAAAAGCACCTTTTCCAATCATAGTTAGTAAATCAAAGTCTGTGACACCCATTTTGTGCCTTTGGATGCGCATGTACTCAGTTTCTTTCTTCTCTAAAAACTTAAGTAAATTGTTTTGATCTTCTTCGGAAACATCAGCATCAGCCAACTTCTTTTCCAATATATTTCGCCTGCATCCAAAAAAATTATTAACACTTACATCTATTCATAACTTACTAAAATAAGAACCTATAACTTGGTAGTTTTACATGTTTGTAAAAAATCAGGGGTAGAAAGCTCGTTATCTTGTTTAAAAAAACTAATACTATTTTTTCTAGTGTAGTCTCTCATGTACGTTTTCGAATTACATTTCAACTATAACTAATCTGATTTACTTTTCACTAGCAAATGAAGAGTCTCTATTACCAAAAAGACAAAGACCCAACACTTGATTTGAGAAAGTAGCCATGACTTCTAGGGGCAGTTATGTGTATGTACTCCAAAAACTGCTTTACAAACTAATAACTTTGGCAGGACATATTGTTGTGACAACAGTCTACTTCCACCAAAGAAAGTCATTGAATAGTTCAATATATTGTCTTCACTTGCCATTAACAAATTAGACATTCCCAGGCCAGAACCATTAGAATGCATTAGTTAAACCATGCTTTCACAAGTTTCATATATTCAAACACTTTGGTTGCACCTTTTTTCTTTAATATCCGTGAGTGTTTGGACCAGTTTACGAGCACCTCGACTATTCTCACCGGACATACCACCTAATCTTACAATGCCCTAGGTAGGTGGCAACAATGGATTGCGCCTATCACCTCTTAGCTACTCATGATACTCTTGATTACTAGGTCACACCATCATGGTTTCCAAATAAACAAAACGGGTAAGCAACGATATACCTTTCCTTTCTCTCCTGCAGATTCTTCATTTGCTCCTTGTAATGATTCTCAATATACTGCTTTGCTGCAGCAGCCTTCTGCTTAGTGGAATTAGAAAGCGCTTCATCGTCCAATTGATCAGTAGAATCCTCATTCCCTCCCAAACTATTATCCTTCTTCTTCGTAGAACTCCCCCTCAACCTATCTCTTGGCTGAAGCTTATGAAACCAACTCCTCGCCGAATCCATTTCTCAAACACGAATCTCAACAACAACAACCATATACCATCCCTAGAACACAAACAAATTACCCAATCTACAATGAATCATCCTATACCTAAAATCTCACCACCTCGAATTCGAAAGAACGCACAAAATTGTCGAAATCAAACAAAAAAAACAATCAATCGCTTCGGAATGGAAACAAAATCATGAACAAAAATCGATTGTAAATGAAATTTAGAGATATTATTCAATGTGGAACAAAAGAAATTGATAGGGATTTCAAAAAAGAGGGAAAGAGAGCTGGGAATCCGGATTACCGTGGAACAAAAAGCACGAAGGAAAGATATGGTCCACAAATGGAATTGAGAGAGAAAAAACAGAGAAGGATTCCAGCATTTTTCGTTGTGCCGTCGATAATGAAGAAATCCCAATGACTTTGCCCGAAATGGTCTCTCTTTCGTGACTCGATTCCGATTCACCACTAATCTCCATTTTTCTTCACGTTTCTGAGCTCTTATACGGGATTTTGGAGTTCCATTGTAGATGACGATCAAATACTACAAAGGTGGTTTGGAATGTAATTCATGAATTTCTTTTATATATTCTTTTAAGAAATTCATCCATATAAAACTTTTAAAAAATATTTCAAACTTCCCAAATATTTTAATTTTATTATTTCCCTTTTTACTTAATTGAAGTTACATTTTTTTTTTGGACATACTTAATTGAAGTTACCATTTTTACATCATTGAAAACCATCTGTAAAAAAAAAAAAAAATTAATAATATTAATAAAATTATAACGATGGAATGAGTTTTTGTTATTTATTTTTCGAAATTTGATATCCATAAAAAAATTTATTTTAAAAATTATTCTTATAAAAATAATTTTTAAAAATTAATAAAAAAGTAAATAGTTATCAAACCATACTTAAATTTTAATCTCAAGACAGTACCTTTTAAGACTGATTTTCATGGATAATAGAACTCAAATTTATAATTTAACCTAAAAAATAATAAAGTTAAAAAGTAAGGAATTTTTTATGAATAATAAAAAAGAATTTTTTTTTTTTTTATAAATATCAAAATTTTATAAAAAATTCAAATATAAATATAATAAAAAACTGACTCGTTCAACTTAAAATAATGACTTTATCACATTAAATTGATTGAAACAATTAAAGTTGATACATGAAATATTTTTAAAAAGTTGCTATAATTAATATAAGAGGTTAGAATTTGCTTTATCTCTAACGAATTTCTTTTCTAAAATTTCATTTTACAACGGTTTCTTCGATATATATTTTTTATTAATTTCATATCTATATTTTACCTATATTTTTAAAACCCAAATTAAAATTTGAAATTTTTAAAAAATAAAAATACAAATAAAATCCAAACATTTTTAAAATTTAGTTATTCACTTACTTCCTTGAATGAAGATAAAGTCTTATGTATAAAATTATAAAATGAGATGTTAGTTTTTATGATTTGAATAAAGCTTTACTATAATTTTAAAACTAAAATTTAGTTTTTATGCCTTGATAAAACTTACAAAATAATCATTGACATTAGCCAATTATATCTGTAGAAATTAACTATTTTGTTTTAATATTGATGATGTGAGTTAAGTGACTTGAACAAAAATATCACATAATTTACACATAAATAATTATATCTGTATTCTTAATTTGCCGGCAAACACAAATGATATAAACTATTTTTTAAGTTTTATCAAATGAGAGAAACTAATAAACTAAATTTTAAGTTTCACTCAATTTTAACTTCTTTAAAATCATATAAACTAAATTCTAACTTCTTTAAATCATATGAACCAACTTTATAACTTATCACTAAAAAAAACCTTATAATTTATCAACTTTTACTATAAAAAAGGCAAATTATCATTTGGTTTTTTGGGGGGGTTTTCTAATATTAAAGTTGTTCCGAGGAATTGTACAAAAAAATCTATAATTCGCGTTAGGCTATCCAACTCAAATTACTTTTTTTGAATAATTATTTATTTGTCAAAATGACCTTTTTAACTTAGTTTTAATATCAACAAAAAAAAAAGGGAAAATGCCTACCGAAACTATGATAATGGTCTAAAGAAGTTGATGGATTTGTGTTGCCGGACTCTGAAGAAAGGAAAGCTAAGACGAATGCTATCTGCGAAATCATTGGAACTGCAATCTATATGCAAACATATCTTGACTTACAATCAAACATCAAGGATGCCTTGGCCCAGCTGCTCAATGAAAGTACACTGCTAGTCAATTCGTCTAGCTCACATCCAAACCAAACTCCTCTTCTAACCAATATAGGATACTTTGTTTGCATTCCAACACTGTCGAAGTAGATTCAGTGAAATACATCGAGTGTAATATGCAGTATGTAGTTGTTCAATTTTTGGAAGTTATTCAATCTGTAGCAGAAACTTCTGAGGAACCGTGAAGAAACGCTTGACCTTCACCAAGAATGTTTAAATAAAGAATTCACTGTTATAAAATTTCAATTGTATGAACAATGAATTGTTAACTCTAGCTTTCTATTATGATGTATTTCTTATCTTACCTACCTACTTTGTTTCGTTTCTCATTTTCATATCAATAGAATACCTTATCTATTATGTTTACCAAATTTCATAAGAATATAATTCAAAGTTTGATCTAAAAAAAACATAGTTTTAATATTTTTGTTATTTGTACATCACACACATGAAATTGATGTTTGTTTAAGAGTAAATTCCACAAATATATATATATATATATATATAAAATAAAAATAAAAAATAAAAAAAGTAAACTAAAGGCCTATCAAGTTCTTGACACTCTAATAGTCAATAAAAGACCATTAATTTGCTTCTTCTTTTTTTCGAGATTTGTGAGATGTATTTAATTCCATTGCATTAGGAACTTAGAATGCCCAATTTCAATTTTTGTGAAAAATAATTTATGGTTTTAATAACCATTTAGTTTTTTATTTTGAGTTTTTAAAATTTAAGCATTCTAGATGCAGATATCATACTTTTTCAAAAAATAATAATAATAATATCCATATACAAAAAAACTTAAATTTCAAAAATTAAAAATTAAAAACAAAATGATTATCAAATGAAACTTAATGTTACTTAATATTTGAAAAGAAAAAATTATGTTCTTAGTTAAAAAATAAATGATAGAAGATTCAAATTTATGCCCTAAACACATTTTACTTTGAGCTATGTTTTCTTTTCTTTTTTTTTTACACCGAGCTATGTTCTTGTTAATTTTATAATTATATGAAAATAATGAATTAACTTTAATCTATTGACTATCCTAATGTCCACCTACTAAAATTAATGTTTATCTGTCCAACATAAATTAATTAACATATTAAATACATTAATAACCTAAAAAGTTTATAATTCGAATTATCCAAATATATAATCGAGTAATTTAGAAAATTGAGTGATCCATAAATACAAAATGAAATGATCAAAAGTGAAGTTTGAAATGAGTTTAGCTAGAAAAATATTTAAGTCATACCTCGCAAGACTTAAAAATAATATCCATTTATGTGACTAAATATAAACCACATTTTATTTGATTTTAAACTTAAAAGATAAAAAAATAAAATAAAGAAAAATAGCATGGGTCTCGTATTAGGCCACATAGGTGGACATTAATTTCTAGTCAAACCCAGACATGACCTAAATATTTTTCGTTTAGCTATTATTATTGTTATTTTTTAAGATTATAATAATAATTATTATTATTGTTATTATTTTAATAAACATGAAATACAATTACTTTTTTTTACATTTCTTTTATATATATATATATACACATTTTTTTACATATGATAGTATACTCTTTTTTTTTAAATATAATATATTATAGTATATCCACTTTAATGTTTTCTTAAATTTTTTTTTTATGTGCCAATATTTTCTTAAATTACTTCCGTATGTTTGTAAGTACTTTCAAATATTTAAATCTGTTTGTTTTTTCTTTTTTAATTATCTATTCGAATGTTATAAGAATTTTGAAAATTCATCAAGTAACCATTACAAAAGCTTGCCTAACATTTTTGTTATTTTAAATTCCCCACAACACTAGAAGTTATTGTAGTCATTCAGAATAATTTTTTCACATTTAATTAGCTAAATTGGTGATAAGTTTCAGTTTTTTTTTTTTTTTTTTCAACCAATCTAATTCTTCTATTTTGATTGGTAAAATGTTATATAAAAATAACAGCATCTTCAAAAGAAATTAGGCTCAATCTTAAACTAGTTGTTGTCATTAGAGTCAATGAAACATGTGTTAATACTATTATTTCTAATCTTTTAAGATTTTTTCAATCATAAATTCCCAAAACCCAACAAATAAGAACAACAAAAACCTATTTTAAAATTTACTTCATTTACAAACCAAACTAACTTAACAACAAAAAATAGTAAAAGAACAGTAATCAAATAACCGGTTGATAGTTGTAATTTTAAAATTA